>OMKP01079115.1:0-20742 GCA_900302375.1 Bathygadus melanobranchus
CAGCCTTGTGCAGGTCTACAATTTTGTCCCTGATGTCCTTAGACAGCTCTCTGGTCTTGCCCATTGTGGAGAGGTTGGAGTCTGATTGATTGAGTGTGGACAGGTGTCTTTTATACAGGTAACGAGTTCAAACAGGTGCAGTTAATACAGGTAATGAGTGGAGAATGGGAGGGCTTCTTAAAGAAAAACGAACAGGTCTGTGAGAGCCGGAATTCTTACTGGTTGGTAGGTGATCAAATACTTATTTCATGCAATAAAATGCAAATTAATTATTTAAAAATCATACAATGTGATTTTCTGGATTTTTGTTTTAGATTCTGTCTTTCACAGTTGAAGTGTACCTATGATAAAAATTACAGACCTCTACATGCTTTGTAAGTGGGAAAACCTGCACAATCGGCAGTGTATCAAATACTTGTTCTCCCCACTGTATATATGATTTATTAATGATAAAACCCCTAATCTTCTACATAGGTGTATATAACCGTGTGATGTGTATAAGTATGAGCGACCTGTAGGCTGATGCCCGTATCCCCCATACTCTTCTTAGTAGTCAGGCTGGAGATGGTGAAGGTCTGGCTGCTCTCCTCAAAGTTGATCCTGCGAGACGCTCTCGACGTGCTCCTGGAGGCGACGTATCGGAACATAAGGGCATCGCAAAACACCACCGTCATTAGGGGGTGATAACGCACGGTCGCACGAGCGCGGCTACCTGCGGCTCTCCTCCGTGCCGGCCTTGATCTTGTCCACGTAGATCTCGGTGTAGAGCAGGGCGGTGAAGTGAGCCGAGCAGGCCTGGGCTGCCCTGGCCACCGGCAGGTAATCGAGCTCCAGCCAGGAGTTGGTGTCGCACACCGTGCCGCCGGAGCTAACAGCGACCAGAGCGTTTAGTGCTGTATTAATGTGGTTGATATTGTATTCAAAACACAGTGACACGCCGTGGCCTCGCGAGAACTATGCTGTATGCTGCAGCACCACACACGTCACATGTGTGCTCTGCAATGCAACCAAAGACAATATTTACATTTACATTTAGAGCATTTGACGCTTTTATCCAAAGCGACTTACAAAAAAGTAACACAATATACTAAAACTGAATGCAATACATTAATACAACAGGAGCTACAATAAATAAAGTGAAATAATTTCAAAATTGATGAATAAAATACAAACAAAAACCGACAAACAACATATAATATATAAATGAACTTCCTAATAATAGCTACAGTTATATATAACACACTGGTGACTGCCATGTAGACCAGTACTGACCCGTTGGTCGCTACTGGTCTCTGCTGGTGTCTGAGGTAGTCCACCACTGACAGCATGGTCCTCAGAGAGGCCTTGTCCAGAGAACCCTGGCTCACCACGTCGGACTCTCCTGGCAGACCAGGGAACACACCGTACCATTAGCATGAACAACAGCAGCGTGATACATTTCACGAAGCATCAAGGCTGAAGACTGAGGATTGAAGGGAGGATTTTAGAGACACCAGGTCAATATATACACGACAGTATACTGGAATAGCAGCAGTTTGGCCGGAGCACACCGATCATGCGCAACACCACAAACAAAGCAGGGAAGCTGCTTTCATGTGTTTAGCAGCAACATCATCAAATGTGTGTTTATCAAGGCAAGGTGAGGAGCATAAAACATACCTTCACTGGACCGTTTTTAGCTAAGCCATTTTGATATTTTATTAAATGTATTTCTACACATTTGTTCACATTTATTTGTGTCTATGCTGTTGTATGTATTTGTTGTTGCCATATGCATTTGTTGTTGTTTCAATGCTTCAAATGTAAAGCACACAGAGCTGCATTTTATGTATGAGAGGTACAAATAAAGTGTATTATTATTATTATTATTATTATTATTATTATTATTATCATCTGTATTTCCACAGGCATCACATATCAACACTCTCATATTAAAAGGCGTGAGGAGGGGAGCCCCTACCTGAGTCTATGTGGATGGGGGTGGTCGAGCGGCTGGGGGCCTGGGCACTGAGGCAGCAGGAGGTGAAGAAGTCCTGGATGTGGCGGGACAGCAGCTGGCGCCAGGAGCCGTCCTGGTCCCCCTGCAGGATGGAGTGCACCACCAGGGGCAGCACTCGCTGGCAGAAGTCTGCTCTGACCTGGGAGGACACACGGGCACGGGACGGAGCTTCAGCCGAGTGCTTCTACAGCTGTGGTTGGATGCCGGTCATATGACGTGTGCTACAGAGGGCACACGCTTAATGAACGATGGTGGATATGCTGCACTGTATGTTATCAGCACAGATTACAATAAAAGATTAGATATTACACACATTTACTAGCATAATTCAGGATATGGATAAGGACGTTAATAATTACACAATAATCAATAGTCTTCAAAATTACTTTGACACTTTTATCCAAAGTGAGGCTGAGAAGAACGCTTTCTACCTAGGATTATTCGTCACTCAGGGTGATTAATGCAGAGGACAGTAAAGTGGCATTACATTAGGTTAATGTCCTAGTACTGACCAGACACAGCGGCCGAGACAACAACAGCGCTTGGTTGCGGACCCCACCGCTGTCCAGCAGGGCGGCGCACAGGGTCTTCAGCCATCTCTTGTGGGCTCCTGCCTGGGGAACCCACAACTCCTGGCTCTCCAGTCGCTCCTTGGACTCCTCCAGACTCACCTCTGTGTCCCCGTCATCCAGCTGAATTATGCACATAAGGACCGTCAAGAGTCATACAAGCTTTATAAGTCGCTTCTCAAGTAACTGATTGGAAGAGTTTGACACACACACACGCACGTGCACACACACGTCATCCTGGCTGTGCTTTGCAGCATGTATTAAAACAAACACCTGAAGTGATGACCCATCTTAAACCCGGTTTATTAACAGTGACAGCGTACGGACACTGACACGTATAACCATGTACTGACCCAGCACGGTGGTACCTTTTTCTTGGCGGTTCTGAAGGGGTTGAGGTAGGCCAGCATGGGGTCCTGCTTGTCCGTGTGTTGCTCCCAGAAGTCAGCGCCCGACTGAGTCCCCAGGATGCTCTTCACGCACTGACCCGCGGCCTTCTTCACCTCAATACTGGTCCACACGCACACACGCACACACACACGCACACACGCACATACATGCACATGAGAACAATAATAATGCAATACATATATTCCACACATTTATGCTAATTTCAGAGAAGCACACAAAACAAGAACGTCTTACGGATAGAACATTGAAGCATTAAAGCAATGACTAATTTACTACTACTGGTCTGCGGCTACTGGTCTATGGCCACTAGTCTACAGCTACTAGTCTACAACTACTAGTCTACAGCTACTAGTCTACGGGCTACTAGTCTACGGGCTACTAGTCTACAACGACAAACAGTACCTGTGGTGAGTGAGGGCGTTGTTCATGCAGTCCAGCAGGATGTAGAGGCCCTGGTCGTGGCTGGAGGAGAACAGGGACGCGGCCCTGGTGTAGAGGGGGTCTCTGCCGTGCAGCAGGGTGATGGTGGACAGGTCGATGGGTCCCAGCTCTCCCAGGCAACTCCCTGCCGCCTCTAGAAGGGTTGGGTAGAAGATCAAACTAATGAGGAGTAGTGACGTCTCGCTGCCGATATAAGTCTATTCTATTTAACATGTCGACGTTAACTACGCAAGTTCTAGTCTTAGCAATGAATGCCTGAATGGAAACCTTACATGGAACTATATACCATGCTATTACATTCTATCATGTCATCATTATTTATTCAGTCACCAAAAAAGGTGGACCACGAGGCAGATTGCTGTCCAGAACAATTTGGTAAACAAAGAATATTGAATTGAGGAGCATAACGTGCATGCGACTGTATGCAGTGTATACAGTACAGGTGTTAAGAACTCAGATGTGGTACCTAGGATGTGAGCTCCTTCAGGGTGGTTGGCTGCTACCTTACACATCTGGAGCAGGCTGAGGATCAGCTTCACCAGCACACTCTCTGAGGGCACCTCTGGAACCAGGACACACGCACGCACACGCACACGCACACGCACACGCACACGCACACACTCTTCAGGCTTAATATAGGTGTCTCGAGCGTTCTGAAACTTTTCCTCCAAAATGTGCCGCTGTATGCCTGCATTTTCTCTAAAATATTAATATCAATAAATATAATAATCTAAATATTTTAAGTGGCTGTAGTCAACTTTTTTGCTTTAACTTATAGTTATGAAGTAAATGCTGATTGTACAATGACATCATGGGCGTTAAGTTTGGTTGTCTATAAGCCTCTATTTCACAATGCTGCACGATTTTTCCCGGCAAACCGCTTCGCGGCACAGGAAGTGCGTCACCCGCCCCGGTTACCATAGATACGATACTATCCCAGTAGCGGCAATGGCCGGTGGAACAACCGACTGTGGAATGCTACCCATTAAAAGAAAAAGATCTCAAGATGATGGAGGAGGCAAAGAAGGCGAAGAGGGAGAGAGATAGAAGATCTTTACGACAGCAGCGCCAATCGTAAGTTGAAAAGTTGCCTACTTCCACTTTAAGTACAATTTTGCCAGAAGCAGTCTAGGACCAAATCTAAACTGAGATGTATTTCAACATCTTTTGTGACCGGTTGTGTTGAAGACCAGACGTGTTCTCATTTTCCTTTACGAACTCCTCTGCCACCATGGCAGCCTACAGAGTGGAACAGCACGTCAACAAGGGGACCGGTCCTTACCGTGACACTCCTTAAGCAGATCCCTGATCTCCGCCTTGTTCTGCCCCAGCTGTCTGCTCAGCTCCTTCAGACCCTCCAGCCTGGTCAGAGGCAGCACGTCACATGACGTCACAGACAGGAAGTGCACTATCTCCTGTTGGAGGAGGAGGACAAGGAAAGATGGGGAACTGGAGAGGTCAATGTAATCACAGTTGCTAGACGTTAGTCGGCTCAGGAGGAAGAGCGTGTTGCCTTGTCTGGTTCGATCCCTGGATCCTCCTAGCTAAGTGTCGAGGTGTCCCTGAGGAAGACATCTAACCCTACACCTAACCCTAACCACTCCCAATGAGCTGCCCGTTGCCTTGCACGGTTGACAGTGCATTTAGTGGGGATAATGGAGAAAACAGACAGTTAAAGGTGCTATATATTTAGTGTCCCTGGCGGTTTGGGTTACCTGTCGTAGAGTGAAGGCCCCGGAGCTGTATTTAAGCTCGTGCTGCACGGAGCGCAGATCTTTAAACTCGCCAGGGCCGTCGGGGAAGGGTTCCAACCTGCAGATGGCGCTACGCAGCTTCTCCTGGTTCTCCACCACCAGAAACCTCAAGAGAGAAAGCACCTAGAGGAGAGCCAGAGAGAAGAGAAAACATCTGGCACGGAAGTACACTTTTATTGCCAATGAAACCCCATGGTCTAGATCTACCACATTCAGAAGAGATATATTACCTACAGTAACTTCTTTTAAAATCACTTCTTAAAACCCACTTTTATAAACTGGCTGTTTATTTATGTATTCATTCGTTACATTTTTTAGCGCTTCTCTTTAATCTTGTATTTTATTATGAATTGTCTTTTACGTCATTTGAATTTTGCCTATATAAATAAAGTCTATTATTATATTATTATTACTATACAACCGCAATTCATGGATCTATATACATATAAATAAATCAATTATCGCAACAGCACATTTTGGAACTGAAACACTTGTTCAAAGAAGAAGACAAACGTTGGAAATAAATTTCAAACCGAGCAGAGGGTTCCTCACCTGCTGTGAGATGGCCGGTCGGCTGGTCACCTGGGCTGTGAGAGTACCGACGATGACCTGCAGGTGGCAGTCCAGCGCATCGGGGCAGAACTGCAGCGCTGCCCGACACACAGCAGCCAGCAGGTCACAGCACAACAGCAGGCTACGGTTGGACACCTCGTCACACTGCTCCGGGCTACAGAAGAAGTAACATCACAAGGCAAGGCAAGTTTACTTCTATCGCACACCTACAAACACAAAAGGCCATTTCATAGTGCTTTACATAGGCAGGAATCACACACACACACATCACCAACCTGCCGTTGAAGTGGTGTATGAGCGTGTAGATGATGTCTCGCAGGACGAAGGCCCAGGCACCCCCCAGGCCGCCCTCCATCTCCCCCAGCAGCAGGCTGACCAACAGGTGGTACATCAGGAGGATACGGTGGCGCTCGTACCCGTTGGTCGTCGCCGCCACCTTCTCACACACCGCCAGCAGGATCCTCTGGACGGAGATCTGCGGTGACCCAGCGTGACGAAAGAGGAAGGGGAGGAAATGGTGGAGAGGAACGGCGTTGTGTTTCAGTTTTTTATTTGAGGGAGGGACACTTCCGATGTTACCATAGAGACGAGACGAGAATAACTACAGGAGATGAACTACAGATTCGAACATCACAAAAATTACTTTTTTACTATTTTAAATGACACATATATTTTAACTTATACAAATACTAAACTACAGCACACAATTACAGCATAGTCATCCCAGGCAGATATGGTGTAGTGACTAGGGTGTTCGACCTGATCATCTACACCCTACCTGTAGGCATCATTGAACAAGAAGTCTAACGGCTGCCTGCCCCTTGATGACTGTATCTGCATTCACTGTAAGGTGCTTTGGCTAAAAGCCTAAATGACGGCCTTACCGGGTTCTTGGACAAAATGGCCACCAGTGACTTATGGTTGGCGCTGTGACACTTGCTGATGTAGTCCAGCGTGGCTTTGATCACATGGGAGCTGAAGTAGGGCGGGTTTGGTGCAGGATCCAGTTCGCTAAAACACAACAGAATCAACTGTTGTTAAAACGTTTGACCGTAAACCTTGACGCCCGACTGCCATACGCGGACGTGTGTACGACGACGCGTGTTCTTGCTAATTCACCCTATGAATCGCTGGAGGTCCCCCGCCTCCTGCCCTGCGGTCCCAGCGGTCCCAGCTCCTTCGTACAGAGTGAGGAGCAGCTCCACCACGATGTCCGCCAGGTTGCTTTGGATCAAGCTGTCGATCCTCTGTGGATGAGAGCCGGACACAGACGACAAGTTCAATCGATGCACTGCATATACAAAGACACAGGAGGCATAAGGACTTAAGGGCGGCAGTAGCTCAGGAGGTAGAGCGGAAGGTCGCTCGTTCGATCCCCGGCTCCGCCTAGCCAATTGTCGAGGTGTCAAGACACCTAACCCTAACTGCTCCCGACGAGCCGGTTGTCGCCTTGCATGGTTGACACCGCCGTCGGTGTATGAATGGCTGAATGTGAGGCGATGTAAAGCGCTTTGGATAAAAACCCTATATAAATGCAATCCAATCCATAGGAGGTAAATATGCGTACAAACAGACACCCTGCAAATTTAGCAGATTTTACACCGCAGCTAAACTCAATTCTCTATTGTTGAATTTAAAACCCTTTCTGGAGATGTACAATCCCTGTTGAATTTAGAAAGCACTTCCTTGAAATGGAATATTTTTACCACTAATATATAACATTTATTGACAAGTTCTTGTATTTCACAATACAAGAACAAGAATAGAAATAAAATATAAATATTTACAATACAGGATATGAAAAAATGTAATGAAAAATATGGGCAATATATCTGTTTTTTGAATGAAAAATCTGTACAGTTTGTGTAAAAATATTAACAGATTCCTATTCCTTTTTTTCTTTACAGAAACTAGGTCACACAGAAGATGGCGTGGCCAATCCAATTTGTATCGCATGCTTTGATCAGCCCTCAGCCCGACATGAAAGGCTCAGCGTACAAAATCGTCCGCAGGCACTCGACGGAAATATAAAAAGGAACCCGACCTGTTTCCCCAGGCAGCTCGTGTCCGTCAGCAGGCCGTACACATTGTGGGCCTTCTCCCTCTGCTGGGCCACCTGGGCGTCCTGGCCGGACACCACGAAGTAGGGCAGGATGTTCACCATGAGCTTGGGGAAGCAGTCCGCCAGCAGCTCCCTCCAGTCCCTTCCCAGCAGACCCCCGATAGACTTGACCTGCTCAAAGTCCTCCAGGAAGATCAGGTGGGGGATCAGCACCTGGCAGGAGGAGCTACGGGGAGGGAGGTGGGGTGGAGGGAACACAAGTCAGGGAAGAATGTTATTAAAACTATTGGTTGTGATGGTTATTCATGTGGACGCTTGCTACTGGGAGATTTAAGTTCAAAGTTAAGGCCCAAATCAATATTTAGCCAAAAGCTATTTTGTTTATGATTTCATACAATCATGAATTATCAATATAATAGTATAGTATGTAGTATAGTAGTATATAATAACATTTTAGTAATATTAATATAGAAATGTTTTCCCCCAGAGATTTGCACAAATCCCCCCACCCCACCCACCAAAAAAAAATCACAAACCAGCAAAAAACAATGCACAACATTGATTTTGATTATATTATAGTGAACTGCATAAACTAAAATGGAACTTTGCTGATTTTCAACCACCTCTGTATCATTTCAACGTGGGTAGCATATCCAAATTGTGTCTGCCGGATGACGCTGTAAGAGTATCTCACCCACCATCTAAGATTAAGATTTTGCATCTGCGCCTCAGAGACACAGACAGCATCGGCAACAACCGCAGGCGTTTTTCACTCATGCGGATAGATAAGCGATAAGGTTGAAAACCGGCAGCGTTATCCTTCCACGCTTCCATCCGAAGCTGCCGTCACATGGGGCAACTGACCCTGCGAGTCCGCGTCTCCATCCCCCTAACCCTCACCTGTAGAAATCGCGGAGCGTCTCGTGGCCCAGCAGGGCGAAGGGGAAAGACTCCAGGTTGTAGCGGGCGTCGGACTGCCTCTGTCCCAGCCACTCGGCCACCAGGTAGTACAGGTGAGAGCTCACGAAACCCTTCACGGTCCTGTAGCCCAGCGCTCTGGACACACTGCACAGCACCTGCAGGTCAGACGGCAAACGCCTCACACTTAGTTAGGTAGCCTTCATGCAGATACGAATACAAGTGAGATGGACTGTAGCCCATGTTAAATGCAAGAACAATGTACAAAACAATAGATAGCAGAATAGAAGATCACACATAGAAATGTTATTTGGGGTAAAAAGGACATGAACAATCAAGAAAAAATATAACTTGTGAATATATAATTCACAGTATATAGCACATGTACAAAACAAACAGATAATAAATACAGGCTTCCCACACCTCCTTAAACATCGAATTCAAGAAGGACTTCCCAGACCCAATTCCCTCAAATTCAAGGACCCAACACAGCGTAGTTTGAGACACGGAGCAAGGTTAATTACTGTTGCAACGCTGAGAATGTTTAGAATGAGAACTAGCAGGCAGAAGCTCACAGACTACAATTAAAAAGAGAGAGAGAGAGGCTTGAATGAACACTCAGTTGTGCTGTGTTACAGTGATGGCAGACTTTGTGGTTTTCTGCCTTTTCTCAGCACAGCACAGCAAAACAACATATAGTGGAAAAGTATCAAAAGAACTTCTATCTATCCTTGCATAAAATATCTATCTAAATTCACTTTCAATGACCAACGTCTATTTATACCAATTTTTAAAAACTTTCAAGGCCTTGATTTTTGTTCCTCAAATTCACAAAAGGGATTTCAAGGACCCGTGGGAATCCTGTAAATAGCAAATATTGATAATAAATAAATGATGGACTGTGTATTCTTAAAAAGAACAACCTAAATCAAGCATATATCGCTGACAGCAATGCCCACTTAAATACTTGTTTTTATTCGTGTGTGATGTGACATTTCGATCACCCTCAGTCCGTGACAACGTTAAGACTCGGTACACGGTATCTCAACAAAGTGCCCTGACCTTCTTGA
The DNA here is from genome assembly GCA_900302375.1 of Bathygadus melanobranchus. Taxonomy (NCBI): domain Eukaryota; kingdom Metazoa; phylum Chordata; class Actinopteri; order Gadiformes; family Macrouridae; genus Bathygadus; species Bathygadus melanobranchus. Next base: position 9,798 of record OMKP01079115.1, read on the forward strand.
TGAGCTGATCCTCGATGGCGTTCTCCTTGTGCGACTGGAAGAGGGCGAACAGGGACTGCTTCTCACACACGGGGCTGCAGCAAAGCACCACGGACACGCACTTCAGCAGCGAGGCCTGGCGGTTGAGCGCCTCGTCACGCATCTCCTCCGGGGGGCTGCTCTTCTGTGATCGCGTGACCGCAAAGACACGTAGAGGCCAATGAACACGTTAAAACATGACGATGACATACAACACGCCAACACTCATTTCCGTCTAACTGCCGATCGGGAGCAGAGGATAAGAAGTAAATGTATTACCGAGAAGCTCATTCCCTCCTGAGCCTTGAGGTAGACTCTTTCGAAGGCCTCCTGCTGGTGTTGCAGTGGCAGCATGCTCCTCTTCTCTGGCTGGCCGGCTTTCATCTCCACAAACAGCCTTGGTGGAGCATGGAGAGGTGGAAGATCATCCGAATTCCGGGCCAATATCACACAGAGAGCCATACGAATTAATTAAAGATAAGCAATCTTGTGTTTTGAATGGAGATGGATGGATCATATACTAATTATGTGTTGTATAATCACCCATACATTCTCATCACCCAAAACTCTACAGTAACTTCACAGCCAAGTCATGGATCAGATAACACGTCTGCAGTAACATACGGTCAGTACTGACCTCTCCACCGACATGGCCGCCAACATCCGCACGTGGTGGTGGGTGTCGGCCAGGTGGGACGGCAGGAGGACTGATACAGGAAGCTCCTCCTCCTCCTTCAGCTTTAGGACCGCCCACTTACAACAAGGGTCAGCCTGAAGTGCAGGGGTATAGACGGTGAAGGTCGGGGCTCAGCAAACTATCACTGCGGAACATCACACTATTAATGACTTACCTCCAGTAAGGCAACCAGGCTTTTCACCAAAGCAGCTCGCACACCCGCGGTGCACTTCCCTGTTTGGGCCAGGATGCTAGAACAACAACACAGCAACACAACAGTGCATGAACACTGTGTCCCCTTTCAAAAGCAAATCCCTTAGTCTGACAAGAATTCCAATTTTAAAATAAGGCCGGTACCACTGTTTCAACCTTGCGAGAGAGGTTGCCATCAACGGCCACGAGGGGTCAAACAGTGTCTGTCACAACGTCTATGTCTAGGTTACGGTGAACCACGGCACTCACCAGAACCCAGACATGACTTGCAGCAGGACTCCCCGGACGTGACGCATGTCACTGGCCTGATGCCGAGTCTGTCCCAGACACCGAATGGCTGGTAGCAACCCCAGCAGCACCGTGGCGCAGATCTCCTGGTCCTGGCGGTACAGCGAACACAAGTCCCTGAGAAGACAAGCACACAGAGACACCGTTGTACGCCCCGATGTCCCTTACACATGTGTGTCAGGAGCACGATGTCAACTTTCTATCAGGAGCAGAGAAACAGAGGAACAGAAAGAGAGCCAGGTACGTTTGCACATACAAGAAACGTGTTCTGAAAGGTTGCCACGGTGAAGAAAAGTGTTTCCAAAATACAAAAAGTATGTGATTATTCAATAAATAAACTAAAGCCGTGTTTCTTTGCTTTTTACCCAGGAACTAAGAACGTTTGGAGGAACCACAGGAACCCGGGGTCTAAATTAAGTTCCGTGAACTTTAGACGGCGATGGGAACAGACAGTAACAGGCTGAAGGAACTTTTTAGTTCCTTGAAAAGTAGTTCCTGGGATTAAAGATCTGTGTACTTTTGGTACCCAGATCGTGGGTGACTTAAGAAATGTAAGTATATACAATATAAAAATCAAACAGTCAGACACGTGTGTGTGTGTGTGTGTGTGTGTGTGTGTGTGTGTGCGTGTGTGTTCATGTCAGAGAGATGTGTCCTTACATCAGGGGTCTGAGCAGCAGATCAAACTCCTCTGGAGAGAGGGAGTCATCCGCAGGGAGTTTCCTGAACAGGACCATATACTGTGGGAACATTAAGTATTGCATTACCATTCACATTAGTCATTAGACATGACGGTGTGAACACATTCTTCACACAAAATCGGGTCATAACATGCATCTCCTAGAACCAATAACTGGAGACAACAGACCAATCCTCCTCATCATCATCATCATCATCATCACGATGCAGTGCCCACCATGTTGAGATGCAGGGCTTTGCTGAAGTTGACGTGCTCCAGCTGCTGCAGCAGCCTGCGTCGGACCTCCTGGGGTTTGAACAGCAGGCTGTGGGTAGGCTGGACGGAGGCACACACACACAGGAACTCAAGGCTCGCCAGGAGAGCTAGGTGATCGCTGGCCAGATGCTCCTCTGCTAGAAGACTCTTTGCACCTGCAGGGGGCGAGAGAGAGAGAGTCCATGGAGTTACAATCAGTCATTTGTTGGCCATCAAACCAGCAAGTGACATTAAGTGCTCTTAATCAGGGCGATGTGGCAAAATGTGCTATCACCATAATTATGGGGAATTGTACACAATATTGACAACTATCACATTATGCTTATGAATTCAAGACACCGTTCTCAACAGTCTCACTGAGGGTCATTACGTTGAAGTATATGGACATTTAAGTACGGTATCGGACTAAAAGTAGTTTTCCTTTTTCCACGTTTCTGACATTTCAAACCTCATATCTCATTCATTCATTTTAAGGGAAAGTATTTTATGACATATCTTTATGACGATACAATACCATTCAAAGACCAGAAATAGTAATATTGAATTATTGCCCAGCCCTACTCTTAATCAGTAATTGCTTAAGTTTTACGGTCCTGTTCCTGCGGTTTAACTTCCTGAGGTTTTTAGTTACTCACTAACTACTCTAACCGCAATATTTACACCATGTGAAACAAGGGAACGAATCAATCAGAGACAGAGAGTGTCCATGTAGTTCAGGGCAATAATGAGTCAGTGGTTAAAATTGTACTTGGGCTTCATTTCGGGAAAAAAATGATTCTGGGAATTTCCTGACCGCCCGTTCTCCCCCCACTTCCAGTTTGTGATAATGAAGCGTTCCCAGAAATCATCGTGTTGTGACAAAACACAAACACATGGCTAAAGTAAAAAACAAATGGTCAAAATGACCCTATTTTGTCAAATTACATTATTAAACTAAACTCACCACTTCCACAACTGCTACTCCCCCCCACCCCCCTACCTGGACCACCGGCGCCGACCTCCGGACCGTCCCCGTGCAGCCGGTGGGTTCCTTTGCCGCTGGCGTGAGGCGCTTCCCCGTCGCTTAGCAGGTCGAAGTGGTCCACCGGTGGCTGCGTCCTGTCCACGTCCCCCTCATCCTCCAGCATGCTGCGGTGGTCTTCCTCTGGTGCACTGGCTCGCCCCGACACACCGCTCAGCTGAACCAGGGAAAGACCGGGGGATTGCTTTACTCTGATATGATCACCCTATTCTAGGCTTATGTGTATTAAGAGGCGCTACGGGGGGGCAGGGGATAGTTAGTTGCTTGTATAGTAGATGGACCTGTACCTGTGGTCACTTACCAACAGCTTGCAGATCTCTGCTAGTTCGCTGAAGAGTCTGCCAGGGAGGACGCTTGTGAAAAGTCTGAAGGAAATGGAGATGTTGTCCTGTAGAAAAGAGCACAATAGATTTAGGCTTCGGGACGGCAACACTCTGAAAAGAGCACTCGGCAGCCTCAACAAGAGTTAAGGAGGAAACTCAGTATAATGTATGTGCCGTCTGACCTGGGCCTCTGGGCTGGCTGACAGAGTGCAGAGCTTCATCACAGTCCTGAGAGCTGCCATGGTTCCATCGTCCGTCATCTTCACCTTCACACTTGAAACAAAGTCACTGACTTCCTGGGCCAAGGCCTGCAATGGTGAGTAGCGACAAAACACAACTATGTTGACCACATTTTCAATTACATTACATTTTGAATAACTGAATACTTTGGGATCATTATATACAAGACAAATTCCACACTATGATCATTTGAGTTGCGGGTATCTTCATGTTACAAATGTAGCCAGACTTTCACATGCAAGATGAGCTTGCTGTCCATGGACAGTGTATTATTGTCACAAGACACAACCCACATTTCTTACACATAAACAAAATAATCTTTTACACAATCCAGTACACAGTTCTGTACAATACCACAAAAAACACCTGGGTACGCTTGCAAGTGACATTAGCCTGATAAACAGCAAATAAATATAATATATTTCATGGCTGAAGAGAAAATAGAAGAGAAGAGAAATATATACACGATATGAAACTCACACCATTTGGTGGGTGCTTTTATCCAAAGCATCCCACAATACCGTGAGTACGTACATGCTGATCACGGGCGGGCCCCAGTGGGAATCAAACCCCTAACCCTGCTGCCGGCGTTCACGCCATTCTCTACCAGTTGAGGACCGCCATACCACAGTACCTTGGCCTTGGTGAAGAGCAGGGAGCGGAAGGCCTCCTCCTGGCTCAGGGCCCCCGTGGAGACATAGCCAGCGAGGACCCCGGTGAGCAGGGTCAGGCAGCGCACCAGGCACCCCGGTGCTGTGCTCTGGGACTGGGGGACATTGTACAAGGTTATTCGCGGACGAGTAGTGTGAAACGTTTTTCATCTCCATAATATTCTCGCATACTTTAATGTGTACGATAACTACGGGACTAAAGCAATTATCTGCAAAAACATACGGTACAATTGTATCCATATACCATTTTATATAATTATTCATAATTTTTTTAGATAAATATATACTTGTCACTTGTCTCACATTGGGAGAGTAGCATTTGAGCAGGGTGTCGGCCACGCCGAGCAGGGACTGCTGCAGCTTGTCCCTGAGGCTGGGGACCACGGGGAGCTGGCTGGTGGCAACAGCAGAGGTCACCGCCACCCTCTGGTTTCTAACCCGCACCCCTGGGGGCGGGGCCTCAAAGTTGAACTGCTGGTACAGCCCCTCCAGCTCCGCCAGCGTGGGGTCTTTGGGCTTGGGTGAGGCCTGCTCTTGGGTCAGGATACTTTCAAGGAGGAAGAGAAGATCATTGGCCACTGTAACAGTATTGACCATGTCGTTATGAAACACTTCATCCAAGTCAATGGAGTAACGGACAGTAATGGAAAATAGGCCTAGTTTTAGAATGGTTTTAGAATAAAGAAGAATAAAACACTAACGTTTCAATCGTCTTACCCATCTAATCCTTCTGAGCCCAACAGACAGGTCAGGCCCGTCCTCGTGTCTTTCAGGGTCAGCGAAACTAGGACATTTCCAATCAGGTTGTAAGAGAAATCCCTGTAAACAAGGTTATTTTAAGACATTTTAAATAATATGATTCACAGCGCAAGTTTGGATTTATGGAAGTGTATTTTGAGTGTTATATCGTTATAGAGATAGAAAGACACATTTAATCATATTTCCAGACATTCTAACCATGAAATCCCTGTAGTCCAAACTATGAAGCTAAAATCCACTCCCACCTGCAGAGGATGGGATGTGGCCTGACGCTATCCTCTGACTCATCTCTCTGGTCCGACATCAGCAGCCAGGCTATGAGAGCCTCCTTAAGACTGGGGGACCCGGAGCCATCCATGGGTCCCAGATGGTCCCAGCCTGAGCCTTGGATCAGACGCTTGGGGATGGCACACTTCAACAGAGCCTGGGCTAGACAGACAGCTGCACTCCTGGACAGATGTGGGAGCAGCAAGCGTTAAGGATACCATTAAAGGAAGTTGAATACAGCTAAATAAACACACACACACACACACACACACACACATATTAGTATGGTGTAAGAGGAGGAACCAAACACAAAAATTAAACAGAAACAGGTTATTGTGACGATCATTTCTGATTGCCCATCGTGTAACATAACATGCTAGGGGTTTCACAGAATAGTCGACTATCAAAAACACGACAGATTGACTTTGGAACATACATTTGTTTGAGCAATCATTTTCTATTTTATGCCATGTTAAATAAACAGAATTTGAGGTATTTAGAGAAGTAAAGACCCCTGCTCTCTCTGCAAGAAAGCTTTACTGCAGTCAAAAAGTATCTCCAGATCAGACAAGAGCTCCGGGGGTTTAGTCCCATCAGATCACAGCTCATTTGTAAACAGCCTCTCAGAGCCAATCGGGGACTCTGCTATTTGAAACTTTTACCCCCTTTACTAGTTGTGTTTGAGAGCTTTTTGACAAGAATTGATCATTGTTATTGGGTGAAAGAAATATGATATATCTCCTACGATTAATCAACTACTTTGTGGGAGGAATTGATGACTCCTAAAACTTAGCAGTCGAGAATGCCCTATAACATGCTATTAATCAGTAATTGCTAAACTGTTTGATCCTGTTTGTATACTTCGTATAAGGACTGCTGCAAAACGTACACCATGTGAAACAAAACAGAAATGACTCACTGAGACGGCTTGCATGCCATGCCAGAGAACAGCTTCCAGGACTCTCTATCCATAGACATCAGGCCCGCCCGGATCATGGCTGTCAGCAGCCCTAGGCTGAGTGCCTCCGTTTGGGGTGAGCCGACAGCTCGCAGGGCCAGGGTCCACACGCGGCCCCACAGCCTGTCGAGCTCCGCCCCGGACTCCAGGACCCGCTTCGGGTGCGCGGCCTGGCAGCGGGCCACCTCCCTGAAGCAGCCGAGCACGTAGGTCCCCCTCTCTCCCCTGCACTGCTCACCGAGAAGCTGGCACAGCACCGAGAGCAGGGGGACCAGCTCGCCGCCCGGCAGCATGGACGGGTACTTGGAGAGCAGCACCGCGGTTATCTGGAGCCTGGCGCGGGGGAGAAGAAAGAAGGATATAGGACACAAATGTGATGCAGGCGTCTAGGGGGAGTGTACATGTAGTGGCTCGGCTATTGGACTGCCCAGCTGAAAGGCACTGGGTTCAATCCCTGATGTCCACCGACTACTTGCGGGCATCTGTGAGCAAGATTCCCAACCCTCAGTGAGATGCATCTTAAATCACTGCAAGTCGCTGGACTTTGGTCATGGATGCAAATATAAGCCATCAGGAGTTGAGTTCTCACCACTCACCATGGTATGATGTCGAAGTCGCTGTGCTGGGGTTGAAGGTGGTCTCGGAGGACCTCCCAGCCCAGCTCAATGCGCCGGCGCTTGGTGGGTGTTCCCTCTGCGGCACTGCCCCTCTGGGTGGCTCGGACGGGCACCTGGGTCACCTCCAGCACCTGCACGCCCATGTCCCCACTGAACAGCTGGGGAAATAAGAAGACGTGGAATGAGATTTTGTTTTGAACTAATATATAAAGGAAGGAGCACTGTCACTGTGTTTTATGTTAAAGAATAGCTGCACACACAAGTCATTAAAACTTGCCTAATTACAGACTATTTTAGCTAATTAATTAAAATAGCTATACAATAATAACTTAACAACTTGTTAAGAAGGTAAATCCTGCCATGCAAACCTGGTGACAAATGTCAGCAGTGAGCTCAATGAGGTTGTCTTGGACAGCTATGTGTCGGGTTCCGGTGATGTACTTCCCTCTGCTGCCTATATGGCTGATTTCTGAGACCAGGGCGTTGTACAGGTTGTACAGCAGTCTGCGCCACCTGGCCCAGTCCTCAGCATGAGCCCCTACACAACAAGACACAACAAGATACTTTTAGCCAAACAATGCAAATATATTACACGCTAGTAGACTTGCTTCATGACACAAATGACCAGTGTGTTTTTTCCTTTTGAAAGAAACACATCGTCTTACTTGCAAAATAAAAGCCCCCTCTCCAGAATTTCATAATGTATGACATGCCTAATGTATTCAAAGTGCTGGTAATATACCCGTCTCCTGTGTCTTGGCTCCATTGGGGTGGTGCACACAGAGCTGCAGGTTGAAGAAGTCCACTATCTCCTCCTTGAGGGCGGAGTTGGGCCTCATGTCCGCCCACACGCAGAGCACGGAGGGCAGAAGCTCCTCCCCCAAGCGACACACCCTCATCCGGCAGTTCATGGCAGCCGACCTCAGGAAGATGTTGAGGGCGGAGACCAGGTGCTCCACCACCGCCAGATGTTTCTCCTGCCTGAGGGCGGGGAGGTCGGTCAGTTCCGCAGGGAGGCGATGCAATACCATTCTCTCGTTTCGATTAGTCATGCTCAGTCAACACATGTTAATCTCTGTCAATCCAATAACCCAGTGATGCCACAATGTTAAGACAATTAATTAAAAGTATATATACAAGGTGACTTATATTAAATTAGCCTACATCTACCTTCACACCAGGGAATCTAACCTGGTGGGCTCTGTTATAAACCACATGTTCCAGCCCATGTGGGTTTGGTGTATATAATGTGGAAGAAGGTGAGAGAGGCTTCACAGGCCACATTATATGATGACTCCTAACCCTAAGCACTCGACAGGGCAAGGACAAACGTCCTTAATTATCAAGGAAGAAACCTTGAGAAGGAACGCAGAAAGAGGGATCCCTCCTTCCAGGGATGGTTAGGCTTTAGTTTGTCTGGCTGACAGGATGTAGGCTGTGGGGACAAGCCTGCCACTTTCAGTCAGAACTTGCTATCTGCGTGTTACCATTTTCAAAGTCCACATCGCTACGTGAAACAACAACAACAACAACAACAACAACAACAACAACCTTCGAGCTAGCAAGCTACACGTTGAAAATGGTTTGTTAATAGATTTCATGCAATAAGATAGGCCTGCTTGGTTCTTTTGCAGGGATTTAGCCATTTTAATGCCAGGGGACTGGACTCCCCAGGTGCAAATGTTCCACCAAAACAAGTTCCCCCCCAGACACTATTTTGCAAGGGCACCGTCCCTGCATCCTGGGCTTAGCGCCATCCAATACGATTGTGATTGGTCTGAAGAAGTACAAACAAGACTCAGCCCGACCTTTCTCCAGCAGTGGCACAGTGCTAAAACGAAGTGTGGAGATAGGTCTGGCTGTACCAGACTAGGTTTTGGTTTACAGCCTACAGTTACATTTAGAGTACTATTTTTGTTTTCAGGTCCGCAGTGGCGCTACCTGACATTGAGCAGCGCTTTGGAGAAGAAGCTGAAGAGCGTGCTGTGGAGGCCGTCTGTCTGCATGCAGCAGCCCTGCACCACCATATTGATGGCCCTGCTCACGAGAACACGGTTGATAGACTTGGAGGAGGAGGTGAACAGGCCGCAGTACAAGTCCAGGAGACCTACACGGACACATATGATAGATGTACACAGACACAGTGAAAAGGTTTGATAAATGAAGGTAATTAGCATATTACACCCACCTTTTTCCCACATAAAGAAACCATTTGTTTACAAACACAAACGTAGACATTTGCAATTGCATTTTATTATTTGTTCTAATTAAATACAGTTTAAAAACATTGTTATATATTACACTCAATCACATTATTTTGGTTAAAACAAAAGTCACTGTTTGTGTCTACTTTACTTAAAAAAAAAAAATGCATTCAAAGGAATTTACGATCAATAACGAGATTAACTGGGGCTGAATATAGACCACTGACTTTGCCACTGCTGAGTTGTGACGTCACACCAGTACTTGCGGACGGAGAGCACGTCTTTGACCAGCAGGCTGCTGTAATCCTCTCCGTAGGCCGAGCAGCAGTAGGAGTTCTGCAACACCTCCATGACATGCCTCAGCAGATCACTGCACTTCAGCCGTGGCCCACCTGGACGCAAACAGGTGGAAGAAGAGATGCGATAAATGTGAAGGACGAGACCCAACTTTAAATCTGTGCCTAAACCTATTTTACACCCAAGTTGTTTGAGCATGGCTTAGTCAGGCGCAGTTCTAAAAAAATGGGGTAAAAGAAAAGCGTGTATGCGTGTGCATTTTGAATACAACAACAATAAAAGGGGTCTCTTGTTTCCTCTTACGTTTGTTGGCACAGCGGATAAAGTATTTGACCAAGCTGCAAGTCTCGGCCATCTTCTTCTGTCGTGTTGCCAGCGTGGTGGCTGACACGGTGGATTTACTTGACTGGAGGTGCTCCGTTTCCTTCTGGACATAGCGCTGCAAGGACCTTGAAGCACATCGAAAAGGGAGTTCCTCGTTAAGCAACTGTGGTTATAGTCGCAGTTGTGCAGGTCTTAAATCTAGGTTACATACAAATATTTGTATAGAACTTTCTAACTTTATTACATAACTTATTATTTACATTTTGAATACTTATTTTGTCCTGCATTGTACTGGTCACCCTGAAGTTCATTGTTGTTATCCTGTATATACAATAGCACGGTTACAACATATGCAGTGAGATTACCTGAAAACAGCATCCCAGGTGAGTTGCTTGGAGCCTCTGGTGGCTGAGGTGCAATCCAACTCCTGCACCGTCTCTGGAGCTTTCAGGAGCCTTCGGAAGCGCTCTGCTTCTTTCTGGAGGGGTGAACACATAGCATTGATAGATAGATAGATAGATAGATAGATAGATGTACTTTATTGATCCCCAAAGGGGAATTGCTATATAATGTTATGATGAACAGCATAGATGAAACTGAGAGGAACTGAGTTGATAGCGTGACACATTTTGACCTTTGAATTATGTATTATGTATTTATAATCAGTTCACCTGGACTCTGAATAGCTTCACTTCCTGCCCACCTCTCCTCCCCAACCCTCTCCCACCGACCCGATCAATGCTTGAACCCCACCCCTCCTGGATCCCTAGCACTTCCATGTTTGTATGTCCTGGCACTTTGTAGGATCTTGTACGCTGGTATGTCCCGGCACTTGAAATATAACTTAGCTTGTGTAGCATCTTATGCTGGCTACCTGCTGTTGTACAGTAAGGAGCCAACCTAGCAACTGTAAGCTTGTAAACTTGTTCTATTGACCTGGCAACCAGGAATGCTTGTAACTTGTTCTGTTCTAATTGTACTATACCTTCAGCGATATATTGTTGTCTCCCTCTTTCGACAAATGTGTTACTTTTTGTAAGTCACTTTGGATAAAAGCGTCTGCCAAATGCTCTAAATGTAAATGTAAATGTATAATACAATAGAAAAAAAACAT
>OMKP01079117.1:0-16544 GCA_900302375.1 Bathygadus melanobranchus
AAGGAAGGAAGGAAGAAAGAAAGAAAGAAAGAAAGGAAGGAAGGAAGGAAGAACGAAAGAAAGAAAGGAAGGAAGGAAGAAAGAAAGGAAGAAAGAACGAAAGAAAGAAAGGAAGGAAAGAAGGAAGAAAGAAAGGAAGAAAGGAAGGAAAGAAGGAAGAAAGAAAGGAAGAAAGGAAGGAAGAAAGGAAGGAAGAAAGAAAGGAAGGAAGGATGGAAGAAAGAAAGAAAGGAAGAAAGAAAGGAAGGAAGGAAGAATAAAGGAAGAAAGGAAGAAAGAAAGAAAGAAAGGAAGGAAGAAAGAAAGGAAGGAAGAAAGGAAGGAAGGAAGAAAGAAAGGAAGAAAGAAAGGAAGGAAGGAAGAAAGAAAGGAAGAAAGAAAGATGGAGAGGAAAAATAAGGATATGTGTATGTATAGTGGTTTGTGAGTGTGTGTGTGTGTGTGTGAGTGTGTGTGTGTGTGTGTGTGTGTGAGTGTGTGTGTGCGCAGTGTGTGTGTGTGTGTGTGGGTGTGTGTGTGTGTGTGGGTGGGTGTGTGTGTGTGTGTGCAGTGTGTGTGTGTGTGTGTGTGTGTGTGTGTGTGTGCGTGCAGTGTGTGTGTGTGTGCGTGCAGTGTGTGTGTGTGTGCGTGCAGTGTGTGTGTGTGTGCGCGCGCGCAGTGTGCTGATGAGGCCTACCTCTACAGCTGGTGCCGTCATCCCCCACCTCAAAGCCGTCGGCGCAGAAGCAGAAGGTGCCGTTCCTCGTCATGACGCAGCCGTAGCGACACCGGAGCTCGTGGCACGCCGACAGGAGCTCTGCAGGGGGTCCGGAAGAGGGAGAGAGACAGACAGAGAGACACAGAGTGAGAGAGAGAGAGAGAGAGAGACACAGAGAGAGAGAGAGAGAGGAAATATTACGTTGATAGCATACACTTTTACATTTTCCTAGCTTCCTGCCGTATGTTCCGTCGTCATCCAGCAATTAAAAGTCTCACACGTGAAATGGCCGTCATTAGCCGTGAAAACCGGGGTGGAGTGTCACATGAAGATAATGACACAAAAAAAAAACAAAGAAAAGAAAAGGCTTCTCGTGGTATTGTTAACCGGCGACACTTTGAAGTTGTTATTGGCCTCGCTGAACAAGCGCCGCTTAAGAGAAGAAGAAAAGATGAGGGGGGAGTTGAGTGTCATCGCGGCGATGACGAACGTCATTAAACCACCAACTTCGAGTCGTTCGTTGTAATACACGACTCACATCGCGCCACGGAATTAACCGCTTTTCAAGCGGCGAGCGGCGAGCGCGGAACGCCCGAGAAGACGTAATTATCTTAGCCCTTCCCGAGCGGCGAACACGACGAGAGACTCCCCGACCCCGCCGGTCGACTCAAACCTTCACACCGGAGCGACGGAGCGTCTTATCTTATTACGGATTCTTTCCGGAAGAGAAAAATACTTATTTCCGTCCCGATAGCCCTTCACAGCGCTGTCATTCGTTTCGCTTCTGATGCTATTTTTTCTCGGTCGGGAAAAACGGAACAAAGACCAACAAATCACAGCCCCCCACCACCCCCCCGATAAGCACGTCTCCCGTAACGAGTGACATGGCTGAGAGGCCTCAAAACAAAGACGCATTTTTAATTGCACAAAGACAGATGTAACACAGTGGAACATCAATTACTGTCAAGCAACAGCCCAGAGGATGAAGGCCTGCATTTACAGTCTCCATCCTCCTCTTCCTCCCCGTGACAACATTAGGAAAATCCGAAGGCCCGTCTACAACTGGTAGCTGCCATCCCAACGATTGATCGTTTGAAGGCGGTGTTTACCGCCTCGTATCAGTGTGTGTCTTCACCGTGTACACGTCCGGCTGGGTTACCTCTATTTAGGAAGAATAACAAATTCTGAACCCATTATTGGGTTCAGATGCATTGCGATCTTAATCCGAGGTTTAAATCAGCGCTTAAAAGGTGTTTGTTGTTGACTTAATAGGAAAGAATGAGAAGCACGGACCCGTTCTTGTGTACTGCGTCTGTGTTTGCGCTCACCGGGATGAAATGTTGACTTTAATATCTCTGCGGGTGCAAACACAGTAAGATTACACTAATAACAATAATAATGCTAAGAATTAATTTTATTCATATAGGCTGGTGCATCAAGGCTATCGCAAGAATTAAAATATCATAAATAGTATATACAAAAACATTATAATGACTATAATGAAGAGCTACATATAATAAATAAAATGTAAATATGACTTGTATTAGTAGTATTGGCATAACATTGCTCACGTTAAGAAATACTTCAAGAAAGATGCAGTGTAATCGGGAAAGCATTTTTGTCTGAACTTAAATATTACCCTTAAACATGGGTCATATACCTATCAGTTTGTTTAGTGCATGTCCCCAACCTGGCCAGAGTTCAATGCACACGACTGCCTTGCCAGTGGGGAAGAGAGTGGTTAAAGGGGTGTTATACTAGCCAAGACATATAACCTAAAAGCATGAATGTGTCTGCCAAAATAATAAAAACACAATCACCACCATTGCATATATTGAAAATAATCCATTTTCAAAAGCCGAAGCATGAGTTGTTTTAGAGGAAAGCACTTGTAGGATTTTCTTAATTGCTGTATTCGCTGTGTGAGAGTTGATTTAGAAAACAAAATCCACCAGCGGAATAAGTCAGAAACGGATAATTATTTCGTAATAATAATACAAATAAATATAAATCTCATTTAAGCCGCCAGCGACACAATGCGTGCGTTGACTAAGACTTAAAACGTTAGCATCGAGATTTCTCAACGCAATTCGGATGCAAACGTATTTCTTCACTGGCAACGCGCGGCTGTCAACCTTAATTAGCGCAGTCGAGCAGCGCACCGTTTGTCTTGGCCAATTATTATCTACATCAGATCAGAGAGCATCAGCACACTTCTGGCCCCCCCCGTATGCTTCAGTGAGAGGCTCGTGGGGCACATGCACAATGTAGGCCTACGTGCGTTGGCCCCGCGAGACTTCAGCGGTGTCACTCACACCGTGCTTGGCAACAAGCGTGGTGTGAGTGCAGGTAGCATGCACGCTAATCCTACTATATCTGCTTACAGGTGCAGCGAGGGGAAGGCTACTACTCCTTCATGCACACGCACACGCACGCACGCGCGCACTCACACGCGCACACAAACACATTTTACAAACAAGTTGCTATTTAAGAAACGGAGCAGGGCTGCGTGGTCCGCTCAGATGCTGCGTAAGCAAGAATGAGCTCCAATGAAGAGACTTTAATGCTTTAATGTCAAACGCGTCAAATGTTCCTAAAACTTTATTGTACGGTTAGACATATCCATTTAAACTTGAGTATTTAAATATGGCTGACGCTAAGGTTTCGCTGTTACTACCCAAACCCTATTGGCATTTCACAGACAACAGAGCACGGTGATGCAAAGCATGTACATAATTAAGCGGGTTGTGTTTTAACTTTGCTGCCCATTTATTATCGACGACACCTTGAGAGAATGGGGCCAGGTAATGGTTTAGAACGGTCAAAAGGCTTGAAATAATAGCTTCGGCTATATCCCAGCATGCAATGTAGAGAGCCTCCAGCTGTATCGGGCCGTGTTCGGTCCTCTCGGAGTGAAATAAGCCGCGATATCACTCAACGTCAACGACAAAGACACATTGGAAATCCCGGCGAGAGGGAAACACAAGCCCCGACGCATTAAGCCACGCAGATGGCGCGGCGCTCTAACGTAGGAACAAGTGCGGCCGTGTTTCACTGTCAACGCAAACAAGGAAACGGCCCGGCCGCGCCGAAGATGGAGGAGGAGGAGGAGGGTAAAGCCCGGGCTAAGGAGTCGGCTCGCTCACATCTGGCCTAATTATGGCTTCCCTGTGGCCTTTGTCCCCGGATGGCCAATGCAGCCTCTAAGCCAACCTCTCCACTTGCACTCAAGCCCTCTAATTAATGGGCAGGAAAATTAAGATGCTGACCCAACACTTGAGCAACACGTCCAGAGCCGGCTGAGGGACCTTCAAGGAAACGCCAGATACATTCCCCCTTCCCAAATTAGCCACTTCAACTTTGTTGTTGGTGTGTATGGCTCCTACCGTTCTGCCGGGTAGCCTATCCTCTGGGTGGCGAAAAAGACAAGATTGATGCCACAGACGAAACTGGGACATGTAATGTAATTCATATCTCTTGGGTTGAAGCATTTCAAGCACTTCAAAAGTGAACATGGGTAATAATACTGTGCACATGCAGCACTGTGCACACACAACTTATTGAGCAATGATTGAGAAAAGCCAAAGGAGCTTGCAGCTTTGATGTCACATGCGGCAAGTTTGGACGGTCTAGGAGGCATGCGGGTTTTTTGTAACTTTTATACTTCTTTTTTTACATAAAATTGAGATACATGCGCATGTACGTGCACTTTTAATCCCAAGCTCTTGATAACGGGGGCTCACATGTGACAGCAGATGTTGTTAATCCCTCAATACGTCATTTGCTGAGGGATTTGAAACAGAAACTGGTTCAGTCCTGCCAAGCATCTGACATGCCCTAAAAAAAACAGGAAGAAATGCCGCGGTGACGAACATCGCAGGCCTTCAATGAACAATGAAATTTTAATTCCAAACCACTCCTGCGTAATAAAAAAACCCCTGCAACAGGATTGGATGACACACGATTGTTTCCTCATATTAGGAAGAGTTATGATATGAGTGACAATATCTGGCAGCGCTGCAAATCAACAAAGTGGAAGGCATGAAATATTGAGTGCCGGGGTCCGCCTTTGCCAATTCTAATGAGACACGATAAGTAATGTATACACATAGCTACTCACGCACCTGTCTGAGTGCCTGTTCATCTTAAACACAGTTAAAAACCAGGCAATAAACTTTGTATTCAAAGCGCATTATAGCAACTTCGTCTATTCAGTTCCGAGAGATCAAGTGAGACATCAATATCGTTTAGCACCTGTTTGCTGTTATGTACGGACGCAGAAAGCTGCCATGGGTGGTATAATTTTTTTGTGACCATTTTGTCATGAAGCGATAATAACTTGTCATGTCGACAGTCTTGTCATGATAACTAATCAATGAATACCTTACCTCAGGATCGTAGACATTTTGCCTAAGCAGTTGCAATGTCAATAATGTTCTCCGTGCTTGACGAACACTTTCCAGTCAAGTCAAGTCAAGTGAGCTGCCGTTCGCTAACAAAATGAATTCCAACTTGGTTTTGTCAGGATAACAACTCTCGATGAACCGACAAATCAAGTTGGTTATGACGACATACAAGTTATTATCTCGTTATCATGACAAAACAGCCACAAAGATGTGATACCACCCATGGCAGCAGTTATGCTGCTACGATTTCCAGAAAACTCGATCACATGTCCCCTGTTCTGTTCAACTCAATACACATGCAGATATATTACACAGCGCAAGACAGATTGGCGGTGCTTTTGTTCAGCCTTAAAAAAATAAAATACCATGAAATTAATTTTAGAGCTTTCAACTTTATTTTGGTTTAGCGACGGCTCACACGGTCCCCATCACGCCAGAGGAATGTGTTTGTTTGTTTGTTTGTTTGTTTGCTTGTTTGTCTGTTTGCCTTTGTGTGTGTGTCGGTGGGAGTCGTCCTAATTAAAAGTTAATCAAGTGAGATAACTGAATGCTGTTCAGCGGCGGTGGGGGTGTGGGTGGGCGTCGTCAGGCGGTGCATGTCTGACATTGATTTTCATTGGGAACCTCTGAGGGCGGCAGAGGTTTCCGATGGGGCTGAGAAGCAGGGAACCACTCGCTGAGTAGCGAGGCGCCCGCCGTAGCCCAGGAGAGGCGTGCAGAGAGACAGGCAAGCCTTTGACAGCCAGTGACCTGACACCAGAATCATCGGTGCATAGGAAAACCTTTAGCTTCCCCTCCCAAGGAAGGCGGGAAAAAAAAAATGAGTGGGTGTTTTTTTTGTTCGGGAGGCAGGTGTGTGTGTGAGTCGTGGGTGGGGGGTGGGGGTTCAATTACACAAGAGGCTGTCAAAACAGAGTAAGGGTCGGCGACGTACCAGATGATTGTGCTGAAACTCCGCCTGTCAGCACGAGTGAGATCGGCGCAGGTTGACAGTAGACGTCCAATCAAATCTGGGCAAACGTAACATTAATCAAGTGGGCTCTCGGGGGTGGCTGTTGTTTTCCTGTGACTCTTCCCGTGTTCTCCGATAACATTCCCTCATCAATGTCACAATAGTCATTTGCTTCCCAGAGATCACAGCCTAGCATGTTCTCGGAATAAAATGTCTGTTTTTTCCCCAAATGAGCTCGATAGTGGAACATCAAGTGCTTCTCAGACGATGTACAGTGTGGGGGAAAAACAATGAGAAACAGCGAGATCTAAGCGCTATAAAATTGGTTCAGAGTCCTCTCATTTCCATCGCATGTCATCAGTATGCATCTCGCCAAACACAAATTGAGGAAAATTGCATTTCCATTTGTCCCCGAAAGCACAAAAAGCACGCCGTGATCGTCTCAATGGTTGCGCGTTGAGACAGTTGTTCCCCGGTGTACACGTTGTGTACAGGAAAGGTTAATGAAGACCGAGTCATAGACGAGATTATTGTTAAGCGTCTTTGGAATTCTTTTTTTGGGGGGTGAGCTAAATCTCGAGACGTTCTGCCTGGCCTACACATTCCCGCCAACAAATGGGGGTGTTTTCCCCGCAAATGTCAAGCAATCACGGAGGCATTAAGCGCCAGCGTGTTATCAGTGGTGAGTTTAGTGCTGTAAGTTGAGCTTAGTTTGGGATAAAAATACCAGAGTGCCTACTAATGAGATATGTAAATGTCAATGCGAAATAAAGCACTTAATTAACCGTAATGCACTCGATTTCACCTCATATTGTCGTCTTCATTTTACCCCTCTACCTGCATTGTCGACAGTAATATATCATGGCTTATAAAGCTGGCGCCCTGGCCTCCCCCCACTTCACCCCAGAAATGAGCCAATGAGCTCATCGCATCCAGTATCATGGGAAGTAGGGCTGCTGGAGAGTGAGGATGATTTTTTGGGGGGTAAAAATGTAATTAAAGAATTCATATATATATATATATATATACTGTATATTGTATATATGACAAGCCTCTCTCTGTCTGCTGGTTCTCCTGTCTATCTGTGCAGGGAGCCAGTGGGCGGAGCTGAGAGGGTCGTCAGTTGATGTGGTGCACCTGTGCAGGTTGAAGCTTTTCTTTTGGTTTGCCTTGGTTTGGTTTTGTGCCTATATATATATATATATATTCACGATAATTTATTGTCCAATATTCTTTTCCTACGTCCTTGAATTCTCCTTCACATCGTTCCTTGACCTCATGACATCGACCTCTACTGCCTAACCCGATTCCACTTACCCTAACCAGGGTTCGAATCCCAACAAAAGTGTATGCTAAATGCCCTAAATGTAGTTACTCATAGTTATAACGCCAGTCAAGTTGAACGAAACCTTGTTCATGGCATTGCTTATGCTTCAAGCTAAGCATGTCACATTCACAAACAAAACTAAACGCATGGATTCTTATTTTTTTCAGTTTTTAAATATGTGTGTAGGCTGTTTGATTTAGCTTGTTTATATAAATAATTGAATTCATAACATTTATTAGTAGGCCTTATTGATGTCTATCCATACACAGAAAAAGAAATACCTCAAAAGCCACAAATGACATCACAAAAATGTGGCGGCAGAGTTGAGAGCAGAGAATGTTCTTAAGCTCCTCATGTCCGTAACACAAGCCAGCTGAAACAATGTGTTTCATTACTTTCTAAACAAAATCAGATGCTGCACTCATCGCTTTCTTTTTAATCAAATCAAAATCAAATCAGGTACCGGTTTAGGTATTGTGGTGTCGTGGGGCCAATGACTCAATCCAACAGAAGTTTGCATGTACATGTCCCTTTACTGAGAACATGCTTTCTATTTCAGGGCTCAAGCACACAGGTGATAACAATGCAAGCAATCAGCAGAACGCCAGCTTGTTTCTAGAGGTGGCGCACTTTCCTGGAATAACCATGGATACACTTCATTTACATTTACATGTAGGGCATTTGGCAGACGCTTTTATCCAAAGCGACTTACAATAAGTACTTTTGTCGAAAGAATGAAACAACAATATATCACTGATGGTACACTTCATCCTCCTCCCACTGATTATAATGGCTCAAAAGGAAATAACAACAGTAGGACATAAGCAGCAACCTACCTAACTATCAACTTTTGGCAAACCTCGCAGTATATACTCACGTACCCTGGACAACACAACGTCACTGTTTGTCCACTGCTGTACATGGTGAGCTGTTACCAGAGGGGCATCATGGTGACCCAAGACCATCTGTGGTACTTCTTTTGCTTCACTGAAGAGTGAAGCACGTCAGTGAAGCACCGAACATAATGGCAAGCCCCTTTTTATCCAACTGAGAATAGTTATTTTCAGCAGGGGTGAGGGTTCTGGATATAAACCCAATTAAATGTAGGTGTGCAATCCTCTGTGTGTGTTAACAGTGACAAAGAGTTTTGAAACATCCAATACAATCTTTAGGTATGTTGAGTTTTGAGAAGTCTCAATGATTTGAGCTTCTAGTAGCCTATCCAATTATTAATCTTTGAGTGGTTTAACAGCGTAGGGGACTGACCTGAGCTTTTAGAATCTGTCCCACACAGTATACAGAGTATAATGACTACATATCCTTTTCTGAATCTCATGAGGTCTTCCAGCATTGCTCAATTTCTATTTAGGCCCCATTCTCCGAGTTGATATTGATTGTGGATTTTTGTATTTAGCACGGCATACCCTATGTCCTTTCTTACCGCAGTTATGGAATGTTCATTGCAGTGTTTATGTTCATCATTCGGCTGAACCATGATGTGCATCTGTAGACCAGTTGCTGTTTAAGACTGTGGACCCCTGGGTTTGTGGTCCATCTTATGCACCTGTCCGTCTCTGATAGTCTGTCCAGTTGCTCCAAATTCATCTGTGTACCAGCCCTGCAGACCTTGAATATCCTTATTGGCGGTTTCCATTACTTCTGCAAAGTCTGTGCTTAATCAGAATACTGTCATCATTGACATCAAATATGAACCTGTTTCTTAGATATTGTTTCAACTTGACGCCTAGTTCTAAGGTTGAACTTGAATCTTTAAACAATTTCCTTGGGTTCTGGCTCGAAATACTTGCCTCTCCAACAACAATGCTGAAGCCAGTATTTTCGCCTTTGAAATTTCCATTCCGGGTCGGAACATTTGTTTTTCTTCTGGTCTGTGTGTTATTGTCCGAGTTGACTCCACTCACTTCATTTCAGCCCAGCCCAGGTTCCCAGATATGAAAAAAATTGGCACACAAACACAGCATGCTGCAGCCATGGAGGCAAGCAAACGAACTGGCTCAAATGAGATAGTACTAGATTTTACCTGACCTAAAAAGCCTTGTCCACGAAAAAGCTCAGTGACCATAGCCGAAGATGATTTGAAGATGAAGACAGTTTAGAGAACAGAAAGGTTTCAAGATGGATGCCTAGTTGGCTAATTCTCTCCTGAACAGATAGATAGATAGATTAATCCCGAACAGAGCCATTGCTGCTTGTAGGCTATTACTGTTCCGGTTTTGTCGTGTTGATTTGAAATGACAACCCAGTTCTTTCAGCTAGCCATGCATCTAGCTGACGTTGACAGAGTTATAAAGAATCCACATGAGCTAGTTTAATAATTGGCACACAATAAATAAGCTGCATTGCAACATGTTCATTAGCTGATCAACTTACAGTTGTCCGGGCTACCGGTGTTACACATGGTGGATTTACCACACCGTCCCCTTCGCCATTGTACTATTATTACAATCAAAAAGTGTTGCTAGCTTAAAAAACGTTTTTGCTATGACTTAACATAATTATGAAGTCAATGCTGATTGCACAGTGTAATGGTTATAGAATAATGACCATTGGCGTTAAGTTTAGTTCTACGCAAACCTCGATTCAATTCTGTCTGCCACAGAGCATGATTTTTCCCGGCAAATCTATTGACCTTAACATCACTTGTCATTGTCTCGGCTTGTCCTCTTCATTCGGTATCCTCAACAAAAAAACTGTTTATTCTTATTTGGCTTGTCTTCTTTAACATCATGTGCACAGACATGTGCCCGTTCGAAACATGCCCCTGACCGTTCGAAGAGTGCCCCCGTGCCTGTTCAGAACGGGCCGATTTGTTTGCAGCTTTCTTGAGAACCGCTCATCCAAACAACTTCACACTCGACACTGCACTTCCTTGGGTCTTCGGCAATAAACTTGCAAAGTGTGAAGTCGATTCGATGAACGGTTGTCGGGAAAATCGAATTACACGCACACACACAGACTCCTTCCATTACAGTTAGATAAAGGAGATAAAGACATTTCTGCACATTAGTTTGCAACACATTGTCATGGAGGTTAACTCCTTGGAGCAGGTATAGAGTTAACATTGAGTGAAGCATTGCTCAGGGACACTTTGTTATATGCATGAATTAAGTAAAGAAATTTAGAAACCTCTTTACCACAAAGCCAACCTTCCCTGAAGTTATCTGAAGGCATTGTTGTTGCTATTGTTCCTGTTTTTGTGTGCTGCTCTTGTGTGCTGTTCTTACGGCCTGGCCCAAATGCATTATACTAATCCGATTTCATTCAACAATAGGTGAATCATTGGTTGAGATAATAGCGTGTCGTTCCACACTATGACAAACATCTCGACAGTTGTTAATAATATAATATAGAGGGTATAATAATATCCTGTGCCAATATTTTTCCGTGCAAACCTGATGTATCTCTCAACAAACACCAGCACTGATGATAGGCAGCACAAATCACATCAATGTATTACAGACAGAGTGGTGTAACAAAACATTGAAGATGAACTGAAGTAATATTGTTGTTGCCACAACAGGGAATACACATAGGAGAGTTTGTGGAGGGGTGTCTTTAGCCTAGAGGTCGCCCAAACGGTTGCCCGAGTGGTCTGCCAGGACTTGGTGTCACAAACTTATTTAAAATAAATAATAAATAATGGCGGTAAGACGATATCTAACCTCATTCAGGTAATTTGTCATATAAAATGGTAAATGGCTTATTTATATAGCGCTTTTATCCAAAGCGCTTTACATTGCCTCACATTCACCCATTCATACACTGCCAACCATGCAAGGTAACAACCAGCTCTTCAGGAGCAGTTAGGGTTGGGTGTCTTACTCAGGCACACCTCGGCAATTAGCTAGGCGGCCAGTTGCCAGACAACCGTCTCTACCTCCTGAGCTACTGTGTTACTGTATAACATTATACCAGAGTAGGGGTGACGTGGAATGTGTGAAGGTGCTTCCTTTTGTTTTACGTCCAGGAGTCATTAGTCAACAGCGTTCACTGCATGCTAGATGGATGCAGCCTACACACACAGCGGCTGAAACACAAGGGATGTCAAAACACTGTGGACGCTCGTAGGGAACACCGTGGGAAGAAAGAGGGGGATGTGTGTGAGGTTTACAGTACATGTTAGATATATATATATACAGTATATATCAGGGTTCCCACACCTTCTTATTTACGTTATTTTCAAAAACGTTCAAGGCCTTGATTTTCTTTCTCACATTCACAAAAGTTCAAGGATTTCAAGGACCCGTGGGAACCTTGATATATATATATATATATATATATATCCACCCCCACATGGGTACCCATCCTACGACAGGGGCCACATGATTAAGAGTGAACGCGTCTCCTGAAGGTGAACAGGGTTTGGTGAATTTCCCATCTGGGCACCTTCATGTGGAGGTCTTCTGGGATCTACCGCATCCATATTCATAAGATAAGGTGGGCAGGAAAGGAAAAGGAGCGAGAGCGAGGGGGAGGGGAAAAAAAAGTAAAGTTTTGCAAGAGAGACCCAGCTGGTCACATAAAACTTCCCTTTAGTGACCTCGATTCCTCCTGCCTCCCAGTGAGCACGCTCCGTCCGAGTGGGCCCGGGGTATTTGTGTCCCTGTGTGAACTCAATGGAAGGTCAGCTCCACACATACTCAAATGGGAGACCCATTATAATATTGAATTTATTCTGCACAATGATAGATCAGAGCATAAGGCCCAGATTGGAGGCGTCTATGCGGCAGGCTTTTTTTTGGCCAGATGAACGTCACCCAAAAATAAATAATCATTCTATTGGCAACGGATTTGTCGAGTTGAATAAGAAGCTGCATGAGATGAAGGATGAGGATCAGGAAGATTGGTCATGTGTTTTTAAAAACAAGAAGAAGCTATAAATACATGCAACAAGTCTCTATGTGACCCCTTGGAGAGGCGCATGTCTAGCGCATGTTAGCTGTCAGAGAACAGCGGGCGGCTGAGCTACCGCACGGTGGAGTCACTTTGGAAGAAGTGAGGTTGAGAGTAAATGCTGAACGTACATACAAGTGCATACGTACACCGTGGGTCACAGCAAGGGTAAAAACAGTTGTTGCAGACTGCCTCAATTTACCGATGTTTACGTATCCAACGACACGCAGTTTATACAACTCTTAGCAATGTACAGAACATAAAAGGCTGGTGTTAGGGAGATGCATCTGCACACGCCTGCTATACGGCATTAAGGGCTGCTTTAAGGTGATATATCACCATAATTAAACAGATCCACTAAACGTACTCCCGTCTCGGGGAGGCGGAGAGTGTGAGAGACGCAGGACGGTGAATCAGCATCTACGGCAGCCTGCTGCCATCTCCAATAACAACTTTCCACGAATAGCCAATGTTTGCATCATTTAATGTAATTCCAAAGGGAATGAGAAAAAGGTAGCGTTTGACATAAGCTGCGAGCAGAATTAGTTACCCAGAAGCGTGCCACTTACTCTGAACATTGGCAGGCTTTGGAATTAAAGGCCGTCTAACTCGGGCTGGGAGATTTTAGTATTATGCGCCTATTGTGATTCATTGGCATTAAATAAATACAGAATATGAATATTTTGATGTCCCCGTTCCAGTTTGCGATGGACAATTTTGTCCTCTAAACGACTTAATATGAGAACATGTGGATGAATGTGTTCCAATTTGCAATATGAGCCAGAAAATATAACATGCAACAATTTAACCAATATAACAACACAACAATGTACAATTAGGTTTTAGTGCAGATTTAGTCTGATGCTATATCTTAAAACGATCTTCAATTACAATGTAATGATCCTATAATGCGTAGTGCTTTAGGATGGGATTTGGAGGGGGAAGCATACAGGCTGCAGGGAAACATGGCAGGCAAATACACAGCAGGTCAACATAAGCTTAAACTTTCTTGGGGCACTCGCCCATTTAGAAAACCTACATGATCAGCCTCATTAATGACATGGTAAATGGACTGCATTTATAAAGCGCTTTTATCCAAAGCGCTTTACATTTGCCTCACATTCACCCATTCATACACCAACGGCGGTGTCAGCCATGCAAGGTAACAACCAGCTCGTCGGGAGCAGTTAGGGTTAGGTGTCTTGCTCAGGGACACCTTGACAATTAGCTAGGCGGAGCCAGGGATCGAACCAGCAACCTTCCGGTTGCCAGACAACCGCTCTACCCCCTGAGCTACTGTCGCCCATACATCCTTCATGTCATTAATGTCTCGTTATTCACAAGCCCTCTTCACCTCTTCGTCATACATTCCACCCCAATGGGCAGAGACGAAAGCCCGAAAATTGTAACTGAAATGAGACCCAATACAATTAAACAGGATGGATCACTTTCCTCGCCCACTCTAACGTATGATGAAACACACACATTTATATATATAGAACCGATGCCTTGCACAAAAGAAATGTAAGAGCCTTGCACTTCCGTGTGATGCATGCGTATGCCATCGTCAGCCAATACATCGCGTGATGCACGAGTGCACTATTGGATTATTAAAACGAGATCACCTTTGCACAATGCACGGATGTGCCATCCAATTAATTGCCTTCTTGTGTCATCCATTATTGGCTCAGTGTGAGATCACCGAGGCTCTGGGTTTCCCTCTCAAATGCACTCTGTCTTGTTGAGAGTGAGAACAAAATTAAAGTGACAGAATTAGACAATCCTGCGTGTGGAAATGATTGCATACAATTTAGCAGGTCCATAGGCTAGGGGCCTGCATAAAACATGAGAACGAAAACTATCTTGAGCAGCTGACTAAAACCCATCACTTCCTAGATAGCGGGCTATGTGTGTCTGAGAGCCCAGGCCATTATGCCAATGAGTGAATATCATTGTACAGCTATAGCGCTTTTCTGTCACACATTTGCCAAACTCTATGTTGGCAGCTGGCCCATTCAGAACCCATTACTCTTTCACGATCGGATCAGATGTCCATACTTAATTCGAATCAAGTTGTTTTTTTTCCTCGCTCTCTCTCGTGACATTATAAAGAGGAATAAAAAGCTATAATTTATCAGATGATTTATGGAATTCGCAGTCGTAGTGACACATATTTTCCGCACTCGGAATGACGTGTATAGGATGCAGTAGCAGCGTTTTTGAGGGGCGTTACATGGGCGTTGAGGGGCCATTTGTGAAATTACCTGCAAAATGTGGAAGAAACTGAAGCAACTTTGAAGAAACTTGAAAGCATTTTTTTCCCCCCTAACTCAGCAATGGAAGAGTTTTTGTAACCTTTACACATCTCAATGGATTCCCCACAGGAAAACACTGCTATATTTGTCATATATTTGTCATACACTGTAACTATAAGGGTTCTCTTTAAATAAATCTTTGGATATCCAAAAGTTGTATTACGATCTAAAAAAAACTGTTGTGATTGTCACATATAAAAAGAAAATGTACTCCTGTGTTAAGTAGTTGACCCTTTAGTTAAGACAGTTAAATACCCACAGGGCACCAACAAGCATGGATGAACACAATGACCAAACACCAGCAACAAACCAACAGTTTACAGTTATTTTGGACCGCTGCACACCTTACAGCGTTCACTCGTTCCATGTGACGCAACCCCAAATCAACAAGTGGATCACACACACACACACACACATGGACAACACCAGCGCCGAGCGACTCTCAGTAATACAGACTGCCGGACCGCCCCAGAAGCCATGCATTATTGAAACTTCCTGTCACAGTGAATGAGAACACTAAAAGTTGGATTTAACAGCCGGCATGCCCGCGCGGTGTCATGATCCATCCGCATGACGGTGTCTTCGGAGCATGGAGGACCCCCTCCGCCGGCTACAAGGCCAGAGTGTGGGGGGTCTAATTGCGCACACAGAAGAAGCGCAGCAGCGGACGTGGAGAGAGGGGCTTTCGTTTTATTTTATTCCATTTAATTCTTTTCTCTCTTCCAACAGGGCAGCGAGCGTGGGTGTGGGTGTGAGCAGGGAGTGCACACGCAGGCTGCTAAGTGGCTGAGGGGTCGCTGGTTCATTCTTCAAAACCATCACTTAAGTGCTGCCAAACTTTTAAAAAAACAACAGCAAAAAAAAAAACACCCAACAACAACAACAACAACAACAACAACAACAACAACGTCTCAACACAACCATCCTTTTTTGCTCCAAGGGCCGAAGATGACAAGAAGCTGTAAGGCTGAACAGGAGTATTATTTTTGGAATATTGATTCCCATGAAAGTCTATCCAACTACCACGCCACCCTCTGAAACTGTTACAAAGCAGCTGAGCAAGTCAATAATTAAAACCATACCAAGTTACACATGATTTATAGTCAATATCGTACATTTAAATTGCCATTTTTAGGGCCAAACGCACTTATATCGCTCACAAATACAATGTCCACCCACTTTGAGATCGATATTAATTTAATTCCAGAGTCTCTTCTCCTAGGCCTTCCACCAAGTCAATTTATCAGTGCAAGCATTATTGTACTGGAGTGTAACATTGGATCAGGATTGTTTTTTTGGTTGTTTTTTTTGTTATACGGTCCTGAGCCAACGAACGCATCCTTGGAATGTTTTCAAGTGTGAACGAGGGGGGCCAAAGTACCTTGAAGTAGCCCGCGGCTACACTGCTCACAAGCGGACAATGCGCAGCGTGACGCGTCTTCCTGGTCCATCCAGGACACCGGTTACCATGGGAACAAGAGAGACTCGTGTCTCCAAAAAAGAAAAGATTTGAGCGTTTTTTTTCTTCTTCTCAGAGGTCATGTATCCAGAGCACCTTGACACTGTTCACTGTAAAACTGCTGCCAACATTCTTTTTTTGCAGTAAGTGGTAAATCACACCTTGTGTTACCGTAGCTTCTCATGTGCTTGCACAGCCAATTAAAAAAAGAGAATAATCCTTGAAGACGCCTGCCTTACTCTCTAGATTATACGCCCGTTCATGATCGCTCAATTGACTATTTCATCAGTTGAGCACGGGAGTCTAGATTACCTGCATCATTTCAGCCCGCACATGGCGAGAACAAGCAGCAATGCTCCTCCTCGTGACACTAATTTGGACTTGATATTTCCAACACGGGCAGGTAGATCACAATACCTCGATCAGAACAGCGACCCAAAGCAAAGAGGAGTCCGAGGAGCGATCGGCTGTCGA
>OMKP01079119.1:0-14765 GCA_900302375.1 Bathygadus melanobranchus
TGGAGAAATAGAGAGAGATATTAGCTTGTGTGGGGACTTGCAAAATGACGGACGCCCACGGAAGGGAGGAAGAAAATAGCTCACTGTACTTTAAACATAGAGCAACAGTGCCCTCTTGTGGCTTGTAATGGGACGCTACATTTACAAACCTCAGAAAATAATTGCACAGCTGCTCTTAGGATAAAGTATTCAGGGAATTTTGAGGTTCTCTGATTTGAGAGCTTAGCCCAAGTGTAACTTTACTAAATACTCTAGTGACTATAACCATATCTACGCTCACACACTGCTGAATATTGTGCTGAATATTTGAATTTTTTAATTGTGTTAAAGTAATTCGAGGAAGAATCAACACTGCTACCCTTCCAACATCCTTTTCAATTAGTTGTTTTCATTGGTTTTTAACTACAAAGCAGTTCTAGTTGTGAAATAACAATAGTGAATTTACAATCAATCATGATGAGTGTGTAGCAATCACAACTGAACTTACGACTTCATACAGCGGTCAGTGATTCAGTCAACCAGTGTCACGAAAGCTTTTACAGTATATGGGTGATTCGACCAAATTGATTGAGTCGGGTGTGTAAAACTGTCAAACATAATTTTTATTTGTTTCTTTTGTTAATTATATTGCTTTCATAACTTCATTAACATTTCTATTAGAACAGACTTTTAAGTTAAGTCTGAATTTAGAAATGATGGCTACCCGTTGGCCTGTAATATAAATGTGATAATCCAGAAGGTGTTTTTATAATGCAATATTGATTGGTAGTGTAGGAATCCACAGCTCCAGGGTTTGCATCCATGTGGGATCAATTAAGTTTCTACAACTCAGCCGCCAGAAGAAAACAGGTATTTGTACATTTCTGCAAAACCATGGATACCTTGAACATCAACGTTTCTGAACAAAAAATATGTTGTACATCAACATTTCTACATAAGTGTACCGCTTGTGGCGCTTTTGAGAGGTACACACCACTGAAGTGGCTTTTGGGGGAGGGTCGGCTGCATTTAGTTGTTTTTGCCTCTCACGTCTTGAGCATCTGGCCACCCAAGCGGCATGGACATGGATTTCTCTTACGTACTGGATCTGGACCTCTCGTATTGGTATCAGTGATCAATTTTACAAATTCGATGATAATGGCCGTCTGAACTAACTGGTAGGTAGGCACCTCCTGACCCATAGATATGGGGCTAATAACCACTGACAACAGTGAACACCGTTCAATCGATGATGTTCGAAACGGATGCCATAGGCCGTAAACAAGCACATATATGTATGAGAACTGGGGGACTCCGAAGAAAAAATTTAGCTCATTCTTCCACATGTTTGCTATATGTGGTGTGTAATAATATATATACATATAGGTTGTTTCATAACCATAAAATTATTTTCCCTAAAAAGACCAAAAGTGCCACAAGCAGTTAAAACATACTATAACGTTGCTGTACACGTACGCAGACCCTTACAAATACCTACGTTTTCTTCTAGTAACTGAGTTGGTTTCAATGAAGCCGATATGGGGCTACTCAAGGTGGTTAGCCTGTTTGGACAGCTCCATTGGTTAATATAGATGCCGAGAATCATGTCACTGCATTAACATGAGGTAGTATGAGTGGATTGCGATAGATCACCAAGTCACGACCAGGCAGATCATGCCAACTGTCATATATCCAACATGCATCTTTATATGCACAGTATCATACACAGGTGAAATGCACCGCAACAAACATGCCATTTCTGTCAACATGAACCCACACCTCAATTCCTGGAAATCCAGAGTGACAGTTAAACTTCTTTCATCTTCCCTCTCTGTTTATAGTTATATGTTGGCGGGTAAGCAAGGGTAAGAATTCCAATGCACTGGTACTTCTACTTGTTGCACATTGCGGCAGTCGCTCAGGAGGTAGAGCGGTTGTCTGGCAACCGGAAGGTTGCTGGTTCGATCCCCGGCTCTGCCTAGTTAATTGTCGAGGTGTCCCTGAGCAAGACACCTAACCCTAACTGCTCCTGACGAGCTGGTTGTTGGCTTGCATGGTTGACACAGCCGTCGGTGAATGTAAGGCAATGAAAATCACTTTGGATAAAAGCGCTATATAAATGCGATCCATTTACCAAATAAAACTTCACTTGAAGAGTCGGTTTGATTGCAAAGTGTGAGGTACACATCAAACGAGTTGCGAAGGAGTCTCTGCTGTTCGTCACAGCACAGCTGCATTGTGCGACTGCTGCAAGTGCTTGTCAGTGCTCAACTTTGAGCGGTACGACTTTGAGTCCAACTTCAGGAGAGGATTCCTTATGTTTTGGACTCCACAGAGATGGAACTGTGCTGTGTATGTGAACTGCTCTGCGGTTAACCAGCTGTCCTGTGGTTTGAGTTGGAATACTCAAGGCTGAAGCAGTGCGGCTTGATGGAGCACTTCTGAGTTGTAAAAGGTGTACCACACACACACACACACACACACACATTTTATGTAAGTGCACAGCTGCTCACCAGGAAAGAGCACAGTCTCTGGGGAAATGCTATCTTATTAATTAAAAGCATAGCTTTTTCCAAAACTTTATTTAATCACTTATACCTTCTCTTTCATAACTGCCACACATAAAACTATATACAGTATATATATATATATATATATATAGGATGCGGGAACAGCTGGTCCTGGTAGAGGGTAGGGGGTGCTCACCCCTCTATCCTACAGACAACGAGGTCCTGACTCCCTGTGGTCACTCGTCATGAGAGCAGGCTGCCAACTCGGTGACTTACTTGACTTAAGCCCTTTGCTCCTCTCGAGAGCATCTGCCATCGATGTCCTCCATCTCTTTTGGACTAGGGTTTTCGTTCGTCTATGTTTCTGTGACCAATATTCTTTGTACAAATCCCCTGCCTCCTACCCCTCAACCTGTCCAATAAGGTTAAACCTACCAGGGGTAAAACCCCTTTGGGCTTAGGCCTCAGGCCTCAGGGTCACTGTATAACCCTGGTGTCATACACAACATGTGATCCAAACATAACGGGGGAGGCACTAGCTCAGGAGGTAGAGACGGTTGTCTGGCAACCGGAAGGTTGCTGGTTCAATTCCCAGCTCCGCCTAGCTAATTGTCGAGGTATCCCTGAGCAAGACACTTAACCCTAACTGCTCCAGATGAGCTTGCATGGTTGACACCGCCGTCAGTGTATGAATGGGTGAATGTGAGGGAATGAATGAAAAGCGCTTTGGATAAAAGCGCTATATAAATAAGCCATTTACCATTTGATTTTATAACATGAAAAACATAACTAAAAAACAATAGACACATTTCAACAATAGATACGACAGGTCTTGGTTTCACGAGGGGTATGTGTCACGAGGGGTATGTGTGTTAGGCTACATTAACCACACGGTGGTGCTAGAGTATTACCCATCATACCTTGCAGAGCCGTATCTTCTCTCATCTACTCTGCAGCATTGCAGTTTAATGTGTGTGTATGTGCGTGTGCGTGTGTGTGTGTGAGAATCACAAATAAGAGCTTGATGTGAGCATTGTTGAAAGGGTAAGATGGAGGAGGTTGAATAAATAAACAGCATTAGAGTATGTGTGTGTGTGTGTGTGTGTGTGTGCACATTCTGTATGCATTTATATCAAGTGAGAGAGCATGAGAAAGGAAATTAAGGGACTGACTGTGGATAGGTATGGGGTGTGTGTGTGTGTTGTCAACTCTCTCTCTCTCTCTGCTCCACTTAATCTCATATGATGATGTTTTATCTCCAGCTGGTCCAAGACACTCATATCCTGCCAAGAAGCCCTGACCCAGCCCTATTAATACCCACAATACCTCCACTGTCTCACATTGCTCTTGTAACTGTGTGTGTGTGTGTGTGTGTGTGTGTGTGTTGTGACAAAATAAAGGAAAAAAAAACAATCCAGTATTTCTGGCATTTACCGGGCCAGCTGGACGTGCAGACGTAGCAGGTGTGTATACTACATGCAGCTAAAATATCATTTAAATCTCTTCTTTCATTGTGCGGTGTGTGGTACAGTACACATGCTCTGTGCAGTTATATGTGTGTGTGTGTGCATACATCTGTTTCCCTATTTTTGGTCCCCACCTCACCGCCAACTCTGTCCTCTATTGTTTCAAGCGAGTCCCGACAGCTGTGCCATGCCGTTGATAAAATCTTAAAATTCCTTGTGGAAATGAATAGCCTTCGCAAAACTTTGGATTGGCTCTTCAGTACCGGCCGTGTCGTTCTATCGCTGTTAATACGTGGTTCATTCAAAGATTAAAGGTTTTATTTGTCACATGCCAATATACAGTGTGCAGAAGCAGTGAAATGAGGGGATCATACACCATCGCTGGGGTTAGTGCATTTATTGACTCATAATGTTACTTCTACGCTCCTGCGTCAGTCGAGTAGGAGAATGTTATGGGGCAGGATGTGAATTACTTACAGGTTTCCCACACCTTCTTAAACATCAAAATTCAAGGACTTTTCATTGACTTTCCAGGCCCAATTCCCTGAAATTCAAGGACCCAACACCTCATAGTTTGAGACACAGGCCAAGGTTATTGTTACTGTTACAACAGCAGCCTATTTACTAACGTTAAGTAAAAGAACTTAGGTTTCTTTTCTTGCACAACATCTATACATTTAAGCACTTTCAATGACCCATGTCTATTCATGTCTATTTTCAAAAATGCTCAAAGCCTTGATTTTTTTTCTCTCAAATGTACAAACTTTCAAGGAGTGGTGGGAGTCTTAAGCCAGGCTGTCTACGCTTCTCCCCGCTCTAACACACAGAAGGTGCCGCAGGAATAATTAACACCCACACCATCCAGTGATACAGTCCATGTGACCTTTAATGGGTTTCCATGGTTTACACAATTCAGAAACGCGGTCCACTTCACTATGTGAACAGCGTTCCAACAGTATCATGACTACGATAACCTACAGACTGGAACCACATGGCCCTCGGGCGTGATCCGTATTCTTTACAATTGTATGACTCATCCGGTGACTCTCACAATACTACGTATCGAGGGAATACCGACCAACAACCGCCTGGACGCTGAGTGACGTAATGAACCTGCCAGACACACCACAGTCTGTTTCCACACTGTGTATGTGGTCTCTCACAAGGCATGCTTAAAATATCCACACATTCCTAATATGATGAGCCGTAGGCCACGCCCCCAGGGGGCGTGGCCTACTTGCCGATCGCCCTCTGGATTTCCTTAAGGTTAATTAGTCCAAAATCCTTCCAGCTGCTGCCGCATTTCATTCTTGACACAGTGTGTGTGTGTGTGTGTGTGTGTGTGTGCGCGCGCTGGGTAACAGCTTCCTTTGGACATAGATATGCAGAACAGTCTGTTATGATACTGTGTGCAGGCCTTCCATTACAACTCATCACCATCAAGCCGTCGTGACCCTGCTGTAACAGATGACACCAGATGTGCACACACACACGCGCTCTCTCGATCTCGCGCGCACATACACACACACCCCTTGTCTCATGCACTCACCCTCTCCCTCTCTCTCTCTCTCTCTCTCTCGCATGCACACACACCATCTCTCTCACACACACAGACACACACACACACACACACACACACAGTTGGGGTAGCCGTGTGCTCACCACAGAGTTGTTCACATTGAAAAGTGTGACATCATTTTTCTAATGAAGAGCACAGTGAGTGGACCAGAGTGGACGGAGTGGGATACTTCCTGGTGCAACATGACAAACTCCCTGGTCCCACTCCAGATGGATGTCATGCACTATTGGTTAGACGGACGCACGTAACATCATGCAGGTGCGTCGCCTAATAACAACAACAGTGACATTCATGGAAACACATTAACTAAGTTATGCAACTGGGGAAGAAAAGAATCGACGACTAGATGCAGGATTGACATTTATTCAATTAACGAGATGGGTGGGAGGAGTGGAATGAGTCAAATACTGATTAATGTATGCAAAATGTTTTTGTTGTTTCATTTATACTCTTATCACACACACACACACACACAGATTCTAACGAACCCATAATGTGCTAAAACATTTTTATTCACAGTGGAATTGATTTGAGTGTGCCATTTAAAACAATGCATCTATTGGTGGTAAAGATGTTTCAGAACCTTTACAGCATTAAACAAGTTACAATGTGTAAGGTTTGGCCTCTATCAGTTGCTAGTATTTACTCGGTGGGATTTAAAAACAACATTGCCACCACTTCTTGTCTTAGCACGGCCCCTCCCATTTGCTCACTCAATAACAACCAGCAGCGAACACATTAGAGTCATGTCAAAACACAGCTGTGACAGTTCTTCATTTCTCTCTGCCTCTCAAATTTGACAATATTTATTCTTCTCGAGCATTGACACTTCATCTTCATTATCACCTTCTTAGCAAAGCAGAACACTTCTTTGATTTCACACATTTTCTTTCACACCCTTTTTCAAAACAGCTAAGACACATCTCATGGAATTACACACAACTGTATTGGATTAACTGTGTTAAAGGAAGGGTAAACATCTAT
Organism: Bathygadus melanobranchus; assembly: GCA_900302375.1. Lineage (NCBI taxonomy): Eukaryota > Metazoa > Chordata > Actinopteri > Gadiformes > Macrouridae > Bathygadus > Bathygadus melanobranchus. The sequence continues at coordinate 6,519 of OMKP01079119.1, forward strand.
TCACAGCTGATATAAATGACTTGCATGATCATGAATCTGTAATGCACCTGTGTGAAACACCTTTTCACAACTCTTCAATCAGCAATCAGTCCTTATCCATCTATCAAACATGCCTCCTCTGTGTTGCCATTTGCAAGCATGGATCATTGAGGGCAAAGGCTTTGGCAGAGGCCATGGCAGAGGGGCCCAAGGAAGAGGAGTTCACATGCGTGGTGGAGGAAATTGGAACTCCACGTTTCAAGTTAAATTTGGGCAACAATTATTGACGTCATCAATCATGGCTTGTCCTTTAGCGAGGCTGGGCAAAGGGTCAAGCCCATTCGGAGTCAGCGCACTGTGGCATCTATTGTCAGACTTTTTAGGAATGAGAATAGGTAAATCACAATGCTACTGTATACTACTGTGTATTTCAGCTGTGTATTTCAGCTGCATTGCTCTGTTGGCAGTTGATTTATCAATATAATCCACAGACGATCACACACTGGTGGCAGAGGAAACACCTTTAGTGCTGGACAGGAGGCTGCCATTGTAGATATGGTGGTGACGAACAATGCGATCAGACTGTGTGAAATCCAGGCAGCAGTAATTGCAGATCAGGCAGCATTTAGAAATATCAACAGTGTGAGTTTGGCTGTGGCTAAACTTTGGCTCCTTACACAAAACCATGCCGGAATGAAGCAGCTGTACATCGTTCCATTCCAAAGAAACGGACATTGTGAAGAAGGCAAGACTCCATTTTGTGCCTCTAAGGATTTGTTATTGATGAATTAGATTTTTTTCTTAGCTGATAATGGAGCTTGAAGGTGAAGGGGCACGTCACATATTAATTTATGTTGATGAAGCCAGCTTCAATCTCTCTAAAGTGAGCAGACGTGGGAGGAACATCATTGGGCAGAGGGCCACTGTTACAGTGCCAGGTCAGAGGGGCGCCAATATCACCATGAGTGCTGCCATCTCCAATAATGGCCACATGTGGCCCTTTGCCACATACCAACTCTCAGCCCATACAATGCAGAACGCCTCATCACATTTCTTGATGTACTGAATGAAAAACGAAGAGAGATGTTGAGGCCTGGCATGACTCGTCATTTGGGACAATGTTGCCTTCCTCTGCTTGTGAATGAATGGTTATTCAAGCAGATGGTTTTGAAGCATTAATTAAATGCTTTGGGTGAGTTACAACATTTTTCCCATGAATCAGTTGTGACAATGGCACTTTTAAAGAATTAAAAGTTTTTCAGAAGAATTTCAACATGTTTACGTTTCAAAAAATGAGAGAATTGAGAAAGACTGATCCTGGTTTTACCCCTTTTTCTGTTTTTTGCTTTCTTATAGATGCACCAAGGTATTTTTGCAGCTGAAGGCACTGGGCATGTAGTTAGCTCCGCCAAAGCAAGAGCGCAACTAGTGGTGTGTTGTGTAGAGCGCGCTAGCATCTGTCTATACCCCTCTACACAGGGCACGCCCCCTGGAGTAACTACAAGTAAAAAAAACAAGTTTGTATCTGGCCCCGAGTAAAACTTTCAAAATACAATATATCAGGTAAAATGTAATTCGTGGGATGAAATTCATTGGATTGTTGCTATTTGTAGCTATCAGCATGTACAACAGCTATATCAACATCATTTTACTTTGAAGAAATTATGCAACTATTTGTAAAAAAAAAATGAATACATTCGTAAAAAAGAAAAAAAATCTGTCACCACCTCAGTAGGTCAATGTGTTCATCTTGTCGTCATCGTTAAGAAGTCAGGATCCTCAACCAGGTGTGGGAAAGTGTTGAAGTAAGTTGACTTTACTTAAGAGTTTACTTAAGAGTCATGGTGGGAGCAGCAGGTGAATCCAATGTGGACCTTGAGGTGACATGGCTACTAACACAGCCACTAACATGGGATGATAAAGAGATGGAGGGGGAACAGACAGGTGAAGGTGGTAACCAGTGAACACAGGTGACACCCTATTGTTCAGACATCCATTTAAGAAAACATTGAGCTATAGGCTGCACATGGACTACAGGGGAACACTGAAATATGTTCCTCAATTGCATCCACAGCATGGAGCTAAACATTTACACTTGAGAAAAACAATGAAAGATAAAGAGAAGTCACGGCAATTGCTTTGGAGGAATCAAGGTGCGTTCACTTGACACTAGATCGATAGGTCGGGCGCTTAGTTTACTGTAAATCTATTGGTTGGCGTGTCACGGCATGCAGAGCGTCGGGTAAGGTTGAAATAATTGAAACTTTCTCCTGCGGCGACGTGTCACAAGGTCGGGTGTCTGTTTACACCATTCTCCGAGAAAATAGAGACAACATTTGAGGGTCATGCCGACGAAGAACCATATAAAATAGATTGAACTGCATCAACAACAACAACAACAACTGTGGGCAAAGGAGAACTCAAAGTCGCACTGTGAAGCTGGGCTTATGTTATGACCTCCTCACCACGAGACTGAACGATGTCATTCTGTTAGTAATGAACGATGTCATTCTGTTAGTCATTCTTGTGCCTTTTGGATGGATAGATATAACACTTCGGCACACATGGGCTGTTACCGCGCCCATAAACTCCTACCGTGGAGTGTGTGATTAGACTCTGGGGTTGGTTGAGGCTGCACGCCTGTGGTGCATTGGCCTATCAATGCCCACAGGACAAACCAGCCAATCACCACACACACACACACTCAGGAGGATCGCTGACATTTTAGCATTGACCACCAGTTTATTTATGAGGCGGCTTAAACCAGCCACCAAACACACACACTCCACACCTACACTTGTTGGTCTAGTCTCTACTTGTTTATGTTACAAATCCTCCGGTTGCCTTTTTACTCAATTATTGAAATCATGGTATTAATCCTTCTGCGTATGTAAATCCAGCATTTGTACTTCCAGCATCAGCCAGCTGGCTGAACAAGCTAAATTGAGTTTATTTGATTTTGATGCAGTCTAATGTGTGGAGTATGCCATCGAGGGAGAAATGAAACAAACCGCTGGCCCTTCACCCAACATTAATACTCTATGTCAGCTCAGTAAAAGGACTTTTACCAGTTGTGTCCCAGCTTGTGGGAGAGGTATTATTTGCATAACTGACCTTAAAACCAGGTGTACTCCATTCACATCAGAATATCACAAAAAAGATCCCACAAGTAATGTATGCTTTCATTTCAAATGACAAAAAAGTGATGGGGCAAATATGCGCATATTCATACAAAACCCCAACCGATTTATATTCTAAAGTCAGAATAAGGTTTTGAGACTGAGTGTCTCACTCAGTCTCAAAAACCCCAGGCGGAATGTCGTTTGACTTTTACAATTAAGGTATCTTCCACATGGACCCCCACCCCTCCTGCGATCATTTCCACCTTGCTCGTCTGTCTTTTATGTCAGTGCACTTGTGTTTCATTTTGCATCGTGTATTTTCGCATTTGCATGACAGCCACTGTACAGCAACTTGTCAAGTGTATGTGATCCCCTTTGTTCGCTTCCTCGTGTTCCGTTTCACCTTGCAATTCCAAGCACTTTTCCCGGGCTCCCTCTTCTGTCTAATCCTCTCGTTCTTCCCAGCAACTTATATCAGCCCTTCCTGTTTTTCTGTTGTTCCAACTCCATGTCTCTGTCTCCCACTTTTTCCTCTCTTACCTGCTTGTCTTTACCTTCCTTCCTTCATTGGTTCCTTCATCCCAGTCTTTCTCTTTGCCTCAGGGAATTGCATTTATAGTTCTAGGTCTTCAATGTAAAAAAACAAAAAACAAAAACACACAGCAGGATAACAAAAAGAAAATTACTTCAGTGTAGAAGAAAGAATGTTCTTTAGAAAAGGAAGAACAGACTGAAATGTTTGGTCCTCCTGCCAGAACGTCCTTCCTGCTTCAACTGAAGTACAAACAGACCGGTTTATGAACTCAATTCAACTCAAGTATTTTCTAATGAAAAGAGAAGACAAACATTTAAAACATTTAAAATGCTATTTAAATGTCACAAAAGTGATGTATAGACATGCACTTAGCTTTTGCTGCATTATTTACAGGTAAATACCACAAAATGCCTATACCTACCATAAAACATCTTCACAGTTAGTTACTATGGCTGTTAATCGGTTGAAATATGTAATTGCAATTAATCGAATGGTTGTCCATTGTTAACCCCAAGCTAAGCGCACATTTTTAATCAGTTCAAAATTGACCGTAAAGGGACATTTTCAAGTTTTTAAAACTTGTCAACATGGGAGTGGACCAAATATGCTTGCTTTATGCAAATGTATGTATATTTATTATTGGCAATCAATGAACTACTCTACGGATTATTCAACACCTTCCTATGTTGAATAATCCAGGAAAAGAGTAGACTCAAACACATTCTATCATGCATCTACCACCCAAAGTCAGCAGAATTAGTGGAAATGGTTAATGAACAATCAAATCCAAATTAGCCAAAGCATGTCAAAGAGACCAAACTAACAAAGGTATAGCAACTTTAAATGTTTGTTCCAAAAAACATTATCAGCCGTTATCAGGACTGTGTGGGAGGGTCTGTGGCATATTTGATCTACTTAGCCATGCCTCCTTCAAATAATCTTAATACGAATCCAAAGTGTAAAATGTTGGAGAGTATAAAAATGTCCATATTTGCATTATATTGTCTATGAATTACAAGAATTACAAACTTTCCTGTTTGAGCGGTGGTAGAGACAGGGACAGAAATTCAGAAATTAGCCTTGACACAGTGATGATAATTATTCCATAAAAGTCCCATTCTGTCTGTCACATGGTAAAATAACATAGGCAGTGATGGTATCTGGATTATTTTTTAGAGGAAGAAAGGTTGCTGAAGCATAACATCCATTATGCATTATTAGTCATGTCATTTGTCTGTATAAAGCACAGATCACTGACACACTTTAATTATTTTTAATAGTTTCTTTGTGAATATCTGTTGCTGTGCAATGTTGATCCATTTGCCAGTGTGATTACTTACATTAAGTGCAATATTGTCACTGTGCCTTTAGTTTATTTGTTATTTCTATATATTTATAGAAATATTTAATATTTATTGTTTACTGGTAATATTTCTCACTATTGAACATACATGGAGGGACATTCTAAATAAGGATGTCTCGAAAGGTATTCAAAGAGCCCACATGGACTACAATGGAGTCACCACCAACCCCAGCTACCACACACACACACACACACACACACACACACTCTGCAGTATTTCTACTAACCAGGTACATATAAATGATCAAATAGTTACCAATAAACAGATGCATCACTGGTAAAATTAATGATATCAGTGTGTGTGTGTGTGTCCTGGAAGTGCTGACCTCAGCAAACTCCCTGATAATTATTTAATTGTCGCACCACAATGACTACAGTGTGCCGCTGGGTTTCGATCTTTAGTCAACATGATCACATCAAAAACACACACACACACCTGATCAGTGGAAAAACTGCAGCGTGTGTGTGTGTCATTGAGTGAATAGGGTAGCGCCCCCTGTGGCCGAAATGGTGCATAGCACTTAGCTTTCACTGTACAGAAAAATCTATCCTGACTGACTTCATGGGTCCAAGAGGCAAACATGTTCAGCAGACCAAATAAGGCCTACATCCAAAGTTTACGTAATATTCGTCCATCGGGGGGGCAGGGCTGGGTGTTTAAAAGTGAGCACAAGGAATAGTGCCCCCCCTGTTGGTGAAATTACACCAAACTTGGAGACCTGCTTAACGGGAGACATATGTGGTCGCTATATTTCTAAACTTTTTACCAATCAGAGGCTTTAAGTTATAAGCATTTATAATCCGGAATAATAATAATAATTCACAGAAAAACAATAGGTACCCACAGATACTCTGTCAATACCTACTTAGGAACCAGAGCATAGTAGCATGTTTTTATTTTCATTCTTTCATGAATGATGCGTTCATTGTATTTTCTTGTATTGTTTTTCTCACAAGCGGGGCTGCATGTCCATAAATGGGAAATGAGTAGCACTAGCTCAGGAGGTAGAGATGGTTGTCTGGCAAACGGTAGGTTGCTGGTTCAATCCCTGCCTCCCCCTAGCTAAGTGTTGAGCTGGGATAAAAGCGTTATATAAATAATCCATTTACCTAATAATTTAAATGGATTGCATTTATCTAAAGCGCTTTACATTGCCTCACATTCACCCATTCATACATCCACAGCAGTGTCAATCATACGAAGCCTAACGAAACCTCAACACTTAGCTAGTGGGAGCCGGCAATTGAAACAGCAACCTTCCGGTTGTCAGACAACTGCCACTGCCACCCGTGTATGTATGTAATATACCTTTGACTTGACAGACGATAAAAAGAAGAAACGAGAGAAAAATACAAATACATAAATATAGTTTTTGGAGTACGAGCTCATGTAGGCTCGGCGGTTGGTTGTAAAGTACCATTAGGGTTGTGTTTAGCTAGTAGGCTAAAGCAAAAACTCTGCGAACAGCCTTCAGCACAAATTCTCCATTCTGTTAATATTTTAACATTGTTATTGGGTCTATTTGAGATATGGTTTGGATTGCTTCACTTGTTATTATTATTCAGAGTCCACCTGGTGAATAGCTTCACCTCCTACCCACCTTTCCTCCCCAACCCTGTCCCACCTAACCGATCAATACTTGAATCCCACCCCTCCTGGATCTTTAGCACTTCCATGTTTGTATGTCCTGGCACTTTGTAGGATCTTGTACGCTGGTATGTCCCGGCACTTGAAATAAAACTTAGCCTGTGTAGCACCTTATCCTGGCTACCTGCTGTTGTACAGTAAGGAGCCAACCTAGCAACTGTAAGTTTGTAAACTTGTTCTATTGACCTGGCAACCAGGAATGCTTGTAACTTGTTCTGTTCTAATTGTACTATACCTTCAGCTATATATTGTTGTCTCCCTCTTTCGACAAATGTGTTACTTTTTGTAAGTTGCTTTGGATAAAAGCGTCCCGCTCCAAATGCTCTAAATGTAAATGTTATTGGGCACTGTGGAATATATTGTAAATTGATGATAAATGGATTGCGTTTCATATCGCGCTTTTATCCAAATCGCTTTACATTGCGTCACATTCACCCATTCATTCACACATTCATACACCGACGGTGGTGTCAACCATGCAAGGCAACAGCCAGCCCGTCAGGAGCAGTTGGGGTTAGGTGTCTTGCTCATGGACACCTCGACACTTAGCTAGGGGGAGCCGGGGATGGAACCAGCAACCTTCTGGTTGCCAGACAACCGCTCTACCTCCTGAGCTACTGCTGCCCATGTTATCTTACCCGTTATCTATTTCCCTGAGTGGTTTTATTGCACAAACACCCTTTAACACCCTCTGATCCCCTCATTCCACATCCCTGCATTGTTTACTGGTAATTAATGTAAACATTTAACGTGCGTAATGTGATGCTCGTCTCTCCAGATTCTGCAAATTTGTAGTTATTTGCCTCTTTGCTTGAAGTCTGTTCACTGTTTTGGACATATCTTGGGACTTTTCCGGCAACCTCTGGTTCCAGAGATCGCCAAGACTACAGAGGCTATCAACACGGCTCTGGTCAAGTAGCCAACTTTTCAATTTACGACTTTTGCCGCTGTTGTAAACACAATCGATCCCTAGCAACTACTAATAACACAGGACGTACATGTTACGTACATGTGTGCGCACTAATTAGCAAGCTAATGTTTCAAGAAAGTAACTATGTATAGTTAATACCAGGCTAATACGGAGTACACATTATCATTACCGCATTAGAACTGAGTAAAATCAGTGCCTTAAGTTAAGCCTTATTGATTTGATTCCATACATTGCAACAAACAACGGTATCTGCAACACCACTAAATGTGATCGGTCTGTAGGCAAGTTGAGAGGACAGACTGTTTCATTGCTTGTTTTTCATCAGGATTAGATATTCATCAGGAATCTCTGCATAGCAACAAACATTTGTTCTTATTGGATTGGCATTCAGGGATTGAGTAGTTTGCGAATCAAACTGCCCAAGCAGAGAAGCAGAGCACTACAGTAAACCCACAGATGAGTCTCTACACACTTTAGAAGGAGGAAGAAGAGAGGCGAGTGGAGTGAAGCATGGCTTTACAAAGGGAGACGAGAAGTGGAAGTGCTGCCTCACAAACAGATGTGATTGTGTGTGTACAGATATACACACACAATTTATGAGAGGGCAGATCAAATATAAACTTGCGCATCAGAACAGTAGCCAGTGGGAAGGGACAATCTCAGACCACC
>OMKP01079120.1:0-19707 GCA_900302375.1 Bathygadus melanobranchus
GGGGGGGGGGGACACAACAGACATTTATCCAAAAGCATGACTGCAGAGGGATACTAAGGGCTTACTTCCATGAATGTCAAAGCACTCTCGCATTCCGCTGTCCACTAGCCTGGAGAGCATAATGGTGACAAGTGGTGCACACGAGCCTCGCTGATCGCTAACGTCATCGCACAGCAAGTACCGGCGCTAGCTCATAGCATAGCAGAGCATCAATGGCCACATTTATCAACAAGTATGAGTTACTTAGTGTAGTATAACTGATAGTAGGCAGGCTTGGCCTCATGCTAGCAAAGTACTTCGGTAGCTTCCTTCCGAGTTCGTCATTGCAGGACCCAAACTCTGCTCCTCTTTCCTTCCACCAGCATTAGCGCCAGTGGCTTAGCCACTCGACTATAGGTAAAGGCATCCAATTCCTATCGTCCAGCGGGCGTATTTATTTATTTGCGCTGTGTTTCTTTCTTCGCCTGTGTAACTTTAACTAATTTCAACCACATTAGCCTAGCACATAGCGTAGCATCAAGGGCCGCGTTTACCATCAAGTACCAGTGTTAGCTCACAGCATAGCATAGTGTAGCGTTAGGGGCCACATTCATCAGCAAATGCCAGTGTTAGCTCATAGCATAGAACCAAAGGCCACATTTATTATTAACAGGGTGAAAAGGTAAATGTTAAAGTAAATTTAAGATGTTGGAACACTTATAATGTTATATTTGTTTTATGCATTTGATAAATGACAAGATGGAAAGAAAGTCTTCATTTTAAGTGATATATTATTATTTTAGATCAATGTTAATTAATAAATAATTAATATACAAAATTAACCTTAAAATTGAGATATATTTGAATTACCTTTAATTCCTCTTCCATGTCTGATATTTTCTTTTCTAATCTCTTATTTTCCTTCAATGGAGAAAAAACAAAAATAGAAATGTAATGAACTGAAACAGTCCATTCTCAGTCCATTCACCACAGCACAGTATAAATAAAGGTTATACAAAACCTAACCTTTTTCTCTGTCTCTAGCATGTTGGAGGTACAATCGGTAGCTCTTCTTCTTTGCTGCAACAAGGACCATCAGAACATTAAAGCATGTTCCTTAAACTATAAACTCCTATAAACCCGTGCCTTGTCACAGTATACAACTTCTCACATTCTCAAAATATAAATATGAACATAGGTGGAAAATACATGAAAATCCCTTTGGCCATAGGTAGATTCAGGAAGACTCAAAGGGTTATTTGGTGCAACCAATGGTGAAAAATACACTGGTATAGCGGTAACGCTTCAGGAAACACAGAGCGATAAGACACATTTCGAGTGAATAACCAAGTGACTGACAGGAGTGCACCTTGATGACATTTATCATATTCCCCGTCTATTTTGAAATTCAGATTCACGTCCTCTCTCTATTTTCCCAGCATTAGTAGATAAAAATAAATGTGCAGTTTACCCGATGGCCACAGGGGGCGACACAGTGCAGTTATCATGTTTTAAACCTCAAGAAAAATGTGTTTATAATGCAACACAACTCATAAAGACACTGACTAAGGACTGAGACAAACTGTGGCAGTAAATCTATACTAGTGACAATGGTTTTACTGCAGTCATTATTCTTATGCTTCTTCAGGTCAGGACGTTCCGAAGCTTTTTTAAAACCTGGTTGTGCAACACTTGATAGTTTTTGTAGCCTACTTACTCCAATTCTGAATGCTTTGATTATTCTCAGACTCACTCCTAAGTCACTTAAAAGCACCTGCTAAATGACTAAATGTAAAAGTACTTTTGATGACGCATTCAAGACAAAAAATATCCTGAAATTAATTTTCATCTCCTGTCTATTGTAAGGGGAGTGGGTAGATTAATCATTATGTGTGTGTGTGTGGAGGTTAGGGACTCAGCAGACTGAGTTGTGTTTTAAACCTGTTGGCCTGTAACTCTCCCCAGCTGGCTCTGGACCAAAGCCAGCTCCTCCCTGCTTGTGTCCAGCCGGCTCTGCAGCCTTCCATTGGCCGCCAGAGCTCCCTCGTACAACTGCAACACACACACACGCCCGCGCACACACACACATACACACACACACACACACATTGAATGGCCACTATTTTACCACCAAGTGTGAGGCTAATTAGTCATTGCAAGACTTATTATATCCCCCCTGGGATCGATCACCTACCTGGTGGCCGAATGAAATGGCTTGTACAATAAAGGCTTTTTAACATACTGCATGTGTGTCTGTGTGTGTGTGTGTGTGTGTGTGTGTGTGTGTGTGTGCCTGTCTATGCGTGTGTGTGTGCTGGCCAGTGAGTCAGTTTGGATAAAAACCATTTGCTCAGTGGCTAAATTGTAAATAGGAATAGTAGTAACAGTTAATCCAGCAAACAACCAACCAAGCAAGCAAACAAACTCTTAATGACAATAATGGGCTTCTGATGATGTCACAACATGAAAGGTCACTAACATGGACTGGATTCAGAGGGGATTCATTCACCTTCTTGAAGTCCTTACATCCCATGTCTTCCTCTGTCGTCCTACGTGGCAACAGCCTGTTTTCCCTGGGAGAGACATAAGGGTCAGGCAGTGTTCCACCTCTGGCATTGGCTGGAGACCCCGGATCCAACCTGAAGAGATGATGTTTGATGGAAACTAATGTGTATTTCCATCATATTCCAAATATCCAAAACATGACTAATGATCATGTTTTGTAAAACCATTTTGATCGCACTGTAATTATAGCGTATTAGAAATACATTAAATAATATATAATAATAAATAATAACATATTTACCTGGACAGTCTCTCTTGCTGAAATAAAAAACACATTTCCTCCGTTAAAATGCACGTAATATAATATATTTATATATAGCATATGTAATATAACCAATCATGAGCTATATGATACATTATCTTATGTCTCACTGTGTGTATGTGTGTTACTGTATGTCTGCCACGGCACACATACAGTAACACACAAGGTGGAACATACCTTATGCGCTAATTGAAGGGAAAGGAACATAAATCACGTATGGTGAAGTCTGTGTTTGTGTGAAAGCTCGTTATTATAACACGTACTTATTACAGTAAGTTACAGTATCAAACCCATACAGCATTGTCTCGAAACAGTGGCCTGTAGACAACAATGTGTTTTCTCTCCTTAAAGGTCAAACCTACAGACAAATAGTAAAAAAGTAATTATGACCGGAACTTTAATTAAACGCTGCAGTTGTGTATTGCAATGAGTGATGTTACATGATAGCAGTGGAAATGCACATCTCTCATTTAAGAGCTGTTTGAAACACACACTAATACAATGTTAACTTCAGCAAAAATACAAAGTGTACTTTAGGTTTAAAATAAACGCCGTCATGGTAACAGACATCTAACATCCAACATCAGGGAGCAGGCTAAAGAAGGACAGAGGAAGTAGTCTCTTAAATAAAGTGAGCAGTGGCGATGACAAAACACAACCAAAAAAGGGAATCACTGTGGTAGCGAGACAGAGAGAGAGAGAGAGAGAGAGAGAGAGAGAGAGAGAGAGAGAGAGAGAGAGAGAGAGAGAGAGAGAGGCTAGAGCCATTTATGAAAAGGTCAAATTATACTTCTGCAGCGAATAGCCAGCATAGGTATGCAGACATAATGTGTAGATGATGTGTCATAGAAAGGAGCATATATGTGAACCTCCTCAACTAGACCATCATAAAAGCTAATCTGATCAGACTAATGCGTTACATTAACGCACTCCCCTGTCACAGTGGGAACATTTGCACATTTTTTTGTACTGTAAATTGTACTGTAAATACCTGCAATTTTTACTCTTTTTTTATCACAGCCTATTTTCTTGTTCTTGTATTTATTGTTTATTGTTGCACCGACTGACCAGGCCAAATTCCTTGTAATGTGAAAATTACTTGGCAATAAATCCTTTTCTGATTCTGATTCTGATTCTGATTCTGATCAATAATTCAATAATTTAGCATTGTGTGTTCGGAGAACCCTAACCCTAACCACAATGCCACAATGATGCCCACAAATGCAGGAAGTTTCAGACCTAATAATTAGCGTCACAGGCCAAAAAATAACACTCCAAACACACGATGACTTTGACCGACCTTGAGTGACACAGGATTTAGCTCCTGTGTTATCAACAAGCACTGTCCGTGTAAATCTGTCAATACAACAATGCATATGCTACAAGAGAGAATGTTTCCACTGTGGTGCGACCTCTCCGACCTGGCGATCTGGGCCGGTCCCTGTCCAACCGTTTCAAACAAGCTGGCAGCCAGCCCGAGACCATCTTTTGTCCCGGGCCTACTCTGACGGAGCAGAGAGCATGAACACATTGTCAGCCCATTAAAAGCTTGCTCCCACCGGGCACTATTTATGTCAACGCGGTGTATAGGGCACAGGGACATTTCAAATGGTGCAGGCAGGTTCAAAATAGACGTTTGCTTCACAAGTTCCTCGCCACATTTGGGCCGTTGTTTATCCCATTATTTTCTATTCTATCATACTATTTAACATAATATACACTGCATGCTGCTTGGAAACTGCCAATTAAACACATAGCCAAAGAAAACTAGGAAAGCAGGCAACTTTTTCTTAAGAACTCGCAAGCAGCATGGTCCTTTTTAATAGAACCAAAAAAACCTGGAGCTGGAAGAGTTCCCGGAGTCGATCTCATAATGTAATATCACACGGCATCAACTGAGCTGGTCGGCCGGCGGTGAATCCAAACAAAGTTAACGGAAAAAACCCGCAAAGAAAAGACTGTGTGTGTGTGTGTGTGCGTGTGTGGGGGCGGGGGGTTGATGATGAAGAAGAACAGGACAGTGGGCAAAAAAAAAAAATGTTTCAGACACAATGTGTAAATAAACGTCTCTCTTTTTGGCATTTAAAAGAGCCATGAGTCACCGCTGGACTGTTTGCCAGCAGCTCTGCAGGCTCGCCACGGCCATGCAAATCCACTTGATTAATGACCATTCATCATGCTCCAGACTGATGAAAAGCCCTCGCGTTGGACCGGGCTGCATGGCGTGCATTCAAGGTAGACGAGAGGAAAAAAGTATGACTCTTGAGAAGCTTTGTGCCATGGGCTTAAGTGGCTACTTCCTTAGCTTTCTTTAGCCTAGCGTGGCTATGGCTCAATCCCAGGAGAAACTTTTGTCCCTCCTTGCCTCCTAGTTCTTCCCAAGTGGAAAATGTGAGCATCTCCCTCCGGATTAGGGGAGGGGTAAACAACCATAAATACTGATTTACATGTTCCCACAAACCCATTATGAGGCACTACATCTCCTCTTCTCCTCCTCCACATCTTCTCTCTCTTTCCCTCCTTTCCTCTCTTTCTATCCCTATAGTTCTCTCTTTCTGAATACTTAAACTAGAAACCAGAAAAACTGCTCAACACACATTATTTTCCCAGTTGCTTTTTAGACACTTCCTTAACAGTGCCTTATTTGCAATAATATATTAACTGTAAGTGACACGATAGGGTTTATTACTTAAGTGACTGCAGAATAAGAGGATATTATTGCATTGCTTGGAAATACATCATAGTTCACTTAAATGGCAAAATGTTGTCAACATTTTTGAAGAGGTTCCACCGTTTCATTCGTTAGCTTGTGTAATAATACCCTAGAGTGTGAGATAAAGCAAGAACCAGAGCTTAGCAGGGTTGTTTGACAACAAGACACTTCAAACTGTTTATTTATGCTGGCTTTGGCATTTCCTGCAACTACACAGAAACACACACAACTGAACACACACACACACGCACACACACACACGCACGCACACACACACACACACACACACTTGATGCAGCAAGTGAGTGAGCTGTCTTACCCTCTGGCTCCTGCTGATTGCATGTGGTAAAGTTGAAGAGTCAAAGAGGGACTTTCTGTTGCGTATCTGATCCTTGCCGGCAGAAAGTGACGACATCCTTGTGAGCTGCGGGCCACGGCATTAATTTATGATGCTGTCTGCTGGTCTCCTTCAAATACACATATATCCCTCTTGGTTGTCCTTATTTTTCACTTAGAGAGAGTAGTGGAAAGTCAGGATGCTAAAGGACGGACCTGCCATGCAAAACTGTCCTCTTGCGACTGCGGTTAATCAGCTAAATGGTGCTATCCACATGATCAAGTAAAGTGCAGTGGGATGGGACAGTGGAAGCAGTACAGGCTACAAGTGTGAGAGAGTTGAGGAGGAGGAAGTGGCGGGGTCAGGGTGGAGGCAGGAGGGGGCGGGCCGGAACGTGCACGAGGACAACAGGAGGATTTGACAGTTCGTTTATGAGGCATAATGTGTTAGTCGAGCACTGAACGTCGGTCTGTTGGTACGACAACTCTCGTTCATTACGTAGCCTCTTGTACGGCAGGTTGTACACGAAGCCGGTAAACTCACCAGGTGAATACATTTGATGAGCTGTAATTTAGCCTTTTGTAAATTACCATTTTAATTTACAATTTGCAGCTAGTAATTTGTAGTCTGTGTAAATGGGGCAGTTTATGCTTAGTGACGGACAAAATAACGCTGGTTCTCCACCGTACCTTTTAATAATAACCCCAGTTCCCCCAAACCGTCACCCACCCGCATCGTACCCGCGAAGACACCTACCGTTGCTCATTAATGGTTAAAAATAACTCTAAAAAATGAGAACTGCCAACCTGCATCAGTCTGTCATGTGATGGCCAACGGCAGTGTGTGGATATTGATAGCGCGGCTACCGAAGGAAAGACCAAAACAAACTTTTTGCGATGTGACATGAAATGTTAGATGAAGTACAATTGATCTGTTTTTCATTCGAGCCAACCACTTACAGTGATGGATCACTACCCCCACGAAGATACCATGAGGTAGGACTTGTATCTTTCATTTTGTGATGTGGACGTCCACAAATATACCAGACGAACGCCAGATGCACCTGAGGGAAGGCACAGTGGCAACCCCTGCTCGCACACACACTATGGAGGTTGTGCTTTCAAAGTAATATATTTTCTATTCAAATATAACATGAAATGTTCCCTCATAACACCAACAAATACTGTACTCTCACCCAAAATTCCAATTGTCAATTGTTAATTTAAGAATAGGTTTTAGCCAGTTTAAATGTTTTATGCTAGCAAATGGCACTTCCAATTTCACATCCCATTTCTGCTGAATCAGACATTAAATATTTGTATGTGTGAATAGGCCCATATTCCAATTATTGTAAGCTGAAATGTAGACCTAAGATATTTTTCCTTAGATGAGGTAGTGAACTGTAGCGTAAATGTTCAAATTAAAATGTTTTGTGTTCATTTTTTGTGAATCGCATTAGCATATCTGCCAACAAATGTAAAGCAGAATATTAAGGAGAGTTTGCTACAATCCATCTTACATTTATAAATAATACATAAACACTTTGATTCAATCATTATCACAACATTTAGTTAGCAGTTATTTAGAGCTGGGAGTGCCGTTCTGTTTGTTCTGTTCAGTCATGACTATAGCATGAAGCTTCTCGTGCCTTTGTGGTGAAGATGAATAATATGCTTGTTGGCAGAGGTATTCGCATACAAAAACAGTGTCTTGCAGAACCTACAGTTATGTAACTGACTTTGACAATGGATGAAACAGCACAGTAGACAAAATCCATGAAGCAAATCACCAGGCATGTACGCGATTGTGTTCCAATTTATTTCAACGAATGCTCCACTAGGCGTGGAGAAGGGGTAAATACATTGCTCAACGGGCAGCAGAAGCTAATGGTTCACTGTCTTCTGAACTAAATTACAATACCATATGTGTGGATCACAAAGTGCAGTGCCTTTTGTGTAGCCTTTTGTGTGTAGACTATTTTGTGTCCATTACTATGGCATCAGTTCCGGTTCCATCTTCGGGTTTTGTCTTCACTCTGTAAAACAAGCAACGAAAACACAGACTCAATAAAGAAAGAGGAATCAATAAAATACAGGCACGTGAAACAGCTTGTAGTTCTTAGTGGTACCTCTGACGTTCAGCATCATGGAGCACTCGGCCATGCCCAGGGGGTTGTCGAGCACGACCTTGTACTCCCCTGTGTCCTTGGGGCTGACCCTGAGGATGAGCAGGGTGCACACCCCGCTCACGCTGGTGATGTGGTAGTTTGTGTTGGTGTTCAGGCTAATGTTGTTGCGGTACCATGTGACGTGGGGTGGGGGGTCACCGCGCACGGCACAGCTCATGTGACACTCGTAGCCCTGCGGCGCAGTGCGCTGCTTCAGGGGCACAATGAAGGACGGCGAGACACGGAAGTCGAGACCCTTTGACTCCGGCAGGTCCAGTTTGAAATGTGCTGAATGGGGGGAGAGGGAAAATACTATGTAGTCATGCAGTGGACTCTTATCCAAAGCGACTCAGTGTAGGGAGGACTTCGAGGTTAGGTATCTTGTTCAGGGTTTCCTACTGGTAGACTGTGTTCACCCTAACCCTACACCCTAACCTAACCACTAAATTAATCCTATACAATACAAGAAAGTGCAAGAGAGATTGACTGTTATATTGTGGGGGCAGGTTAGTGTAGTGGCTAGCATGTTTGACTCCCTGCCAAAAAGTACTGTGTTCAATCCTCAAGGTCCACAGTGTAACTAAGTATTCTAGATTATTAAGATGCCTAGCCCCTTCTGGTCATAAATTACACTTATCTACAAAATCACTCTGGATACTACATTTGTTAATTTGTATTAATACAAATTTATATTAATTAATCAATATTGTTTGGGATGATTCACAGACCTTTCTCCTGCTTGGTTATCCATGATGGAGACTCAGCGGGCATGGACAAGCCCATGTCGTTCTTAGCGAACACCCTGAAGTGGTATTCTCGTCCGGGCATTATGTTGGTGACTGTGCACCTGTGGTTGAATAGGTTCTCCGCCACTGTCCTCCAGGTGCTTTTGAAGGAGTCTTTCTTAGCTACCACATAGTTCAGCCGGTCATCCTTCTTTTCGTCTGGAGAGGGTACCCAGCAGAGGGTGATTGTTCCTGGGACATTCTGTTCCAGCTCCACTGGGCCTGGAGGCTTGGGCTCGTCTGGGACCAGTGGTTTTACAATACACATTATTTAGTTACAATACAAGTTACTAGAAATGGCTGAATTACTGGGAGTGCCAAGAGCAGATGTGTAGTAAAATAATTTGAGCAATACTGTATGCAGTGAAATGCAAGGTGGACCAAATTGATTTTAAACTTTGTCTTAAGAAATTAAGTCATTGGCAAGTTATCATCTGATAATATTTTCATATTGACTAGACTGACCAGGCCAAATTCCTTGTAATGTGAAAATTACTTGGCAATAAATCCTTTTCTGATTCTGATTGATTCTGATTCTAGACAAGATATGATAAGCAGATGCTGTCATCTAATATCCCCCCACCTAAGAAACATGTTTTAGCATATCCTAATATAATGCAATGTATTTATTTTTTGTATGAGGAAATTAAACCATATAAAAACATTGTTTATAAAACAAGTTGTTCTTACCTGTAACTCTGATTTCCACATTAAAGGTCTCCTGGCCCACCATGTTCTTAAGCATGATGGTGTATACACCCGTGTCAGAGCGTTCAGACATGGGGATAAGGAGTTGAGAACCAATATCTGAGTTGGTAATCGTCACATGTTTAGACACAGGAAGACCATCCTTCAGCCAAGTGATGTCTGGCATTGGGGAAGCCTGTTAATTCAAAAGGACACCCTGATATTAAAAACAAGACTTTTCACCTTGTTAGATTCCCAACAATGTGTGTCGAAATTATATTAGATCCAAATCTACTTCCTCTGCTGGACAAATATGATGCCTTCATACTTTAGCAGATCATAATTTTAACCATGAATATCATAACAACCTGACAAGCCTGAATCAAATCATATTGACAGACCATCGTATCTCCTTATAGTTACATAATACTCATTTTAAATACCTCTTCCACTTTGTCATACCTCAAAGTTGATGTTGACACGAACTGTATTTCCTGATTTCACAACCAGGAAACTTTTCATTTTCTTGTCTTTAAACCTTGGCCGAACTTTGTAAATAGAAAAATAAAATACATAAAAAAATATGTAATTCATTATATTGTATTAATTCAGCTATTCATAATACAACGCATACAAATGTCATGCAAATTTCTATTTCACAAATGTAGTAAATACCAATAAAAACGGTTATATGTTAAGACTTTGATTCTTGTGTACGCTGGCTTACCAGGTGGTGGCATGGCAATGATGTAATTGTCAAAGCCCTTCGGCTCCCCATCACCACCATAATTGGTTGCAATCACTCTCACCCAGTAGGTAGCCATTGCCTTCAAGCCAAGTACAGTGAAGGAAGTGAGTGTAATCTGGTTGGTGTTACAGCGAGTCCATTCCAGGTTCTCGATTGGTCTGATCTCCACATAGTATCCTTGGGCTTCATCCTCTACTCCCTTCACCTCCTTGGGCTTAGTCCAAGCCAGAGAAAATGTGGTGTAATTGGAGGAGGTCAACTTAAGCTCTATTACTTTACCTGGGGGTTCTGCAATTAGAGTTAACATAGTTTGTTAGATGATTTATCAGTATCCAGTTCTGTTTTGCATATTTCCTCCCCTTTTGTGATCACATTTGGATCCATTGAGAGAACATCTGCACTCCATGTTAGGTAACCTAAAAAGGAGGTACTTACTCATAGGGTCCCTTGCAAAAACAGTGTCACATGGAAGGCTAGGGTCACCGGCACCAGACAGGTTGATGGCAGACACTCTGAACTCATACGCTGCCCCCTCAAATACATCCTTCACCGCATACTTGGTACCTACAATGCAATGGAGAGACTGATTAGCTCTCAATTGCTAACATTCACAAATCTAGACAATTCCAGTATACTATACATTGAACAACTCGTATAGGAGTGATACCACCTTTGATGGGTCCTCCTTGGTTCACAAGACTCCAGTAATTGCTGCCCTTCTTGTGTTTTTCGAGGTTGTAGCCCATGATGTCACTTCCTCCAGTGTCACAAGGAGCAGACCATGTCAGGTTGATGCAGTCCTTGAAGGCACTGACAACCTTGGGTGCACTTGGAGATCCAGGGTAACCTGTAGATGTGAAATTATTAGAACATGCTTGCCTGCTTGTTTTACTTAACAGCATAATTAAACAATGGGCATTGACACATGGGAGATGAGATAAGATAATACGTCATTGATCCCAGATGGAAAAAGACATATAGACTCACGCAATACACCGGCCGATATGTCTTCTGTCTCCAGATAATCACTGATGCCCTCTGCATTCTTGGCTCTGATCCGATAACAGTATCTCCTTCCTGGGTCGACATCGGAGTCCCGGTAACTGGGGGTGCCTCCCGGGACCTCCCCCAGACACGTCCATTTGTTGCGGCCAACCTGTTGCCGTTCGAGGGTGTAACTTGTCACGGGACATCCACCGTCATCCTTAGGAGGTTTCCATTTAAACTCCACAGACATAGCGGCACTCTCCATGATATCCACTGGTCCCTGAGGCGGGGTGGGCTTGTCTGAATGACAAAAACATAACATATTCCACTCAAAGACACACATGCAGTATTTTATAATCAATCAAAATCGAATGAGGTGTCATAATAATTAGGGCTGTCAATTGATTACAAAAAAATATCTGATTAATCACGTGATATGCTGTGATTAATCAGCGCTTAATTGCAATATCGAAATTTGCTGGGGAAAGCCCAAATGAACATATTTCAATTCAAAAGACATTACATTGTTGTAGATGAGTAAAGCATTGAATAGCCTGGTAGAATATGATGAACTACACCGCTTCTTATCACTACTGTGACCTGTGGTCTAACTTAGCCTCTTCAATGAGTCCCCTGTTCAGCAGGGGAGCTCTATTACCTCACCACTAGTGAGACAAGGTTAGTTGTATTTCATATTTAAATGATGAACATCCCAAAGTTATGGCCATTTATAATTGACCTTACACAAATCATAGTTAGGAAGCGGACTCCAGGCGAGAATGGATGGAACAGCCATCGTTCTCACTGTTATCAAGCAGAGAAACAGCGACACCTTCCGGCCAGACACCCGCACTCTTTCTCCCTAGCACGCGGTCGCGGTCGCTCTCGCATGGGAAGCCACCATATAGGAAATCACTTCCAAACCTGTTGGCCATTTCCCCACAAGAGCCCAACTGCATCGATCGAACACCCGACACGCCAATCTGGCAGATCCGACGTGTGCCGAGGTCAAAGACATTAGTCACAAAACATAAGTGCGTTAATTTGTGTAAAAAAAAACCGCATTAAGGTTTCCAGATTAATCGCGAGTTAAAGCGAATGACATCCCTAATAATAATACATAACACACATTACATGATATTGTTATCATTGTAAATATGTAAGCATATATGAATTGGATAGGTTAGACAAGGCAAATTTACGGTCACATTATTTTTGTATGCTTTCTGATACCAGGTTAAAATTTTGACGGTATTAAACTCGTCAGCAAACTCTCGAACCAATCGGATCATAGATTTGGATAAACGATGAACCAACCAATCAGATGCAACAAAACCTTTTCGCTGATTATGGAAGCACTGCGAACTAAACGCAACAGACCAGTTGTGTTGCTGTAATGAAAGCGACCTGGCACAATCTAAAATTGTATCAACTGTTAACGACCGATGTATTATGAAAACACGATTTGACAGGATTGAAGCTCAGCGTGTGTGTTTTAAAACACTCCGATGTGTACAGGAGACGTTCTTCAGGATATTGTGGTCATATGGCAACTATGGCAAATAACATTGTAATGATAGCTTGTTGATTTTTTATTAATTACTTATTATTATTTGTATTAATTACTTCTTTAATTACTTATTATTATTACAATGCAAATATGGACATTTGTATACTTCTCAGACAGTGTGTTCATACTTTGGGTTGTAGTAAGATTATTTGAAGGAGGTGGCTAGGTAGCTGTCAATCAATGTGCCACAGACATATCCATACAGTCCTGATCACAGCGCTGATCAGCAAAACAAACATTTGTGATATTTATGAACATTTGTTTGTAATCAAATTTTGGTATATGCACAATTTTGCATCAAGACCATTGTTGGTCGTACCACCAATTAGCCTGCTTACTCATTCAGTGACTCACCAAGTACAATAAGCTGGGAAATTGCCTCTATGGTACTGAAGGTGTTCTTGAGTTTGATTTTGACCTCTCCCCTATCTTTCCTTTGGCACTTAGTAAGACGCAGTTGGCTGTCGTTGCATGATGTTTCCATGCGGACGGTGAGACCAGGCAGAAGTTCTTCATCATCCTTGTACCACTGGACAGTCATCGGAGCACTGCCTGAGAAGGGAAGCTTCCATTCTGCAGTTTCACCCACCCTGACAATGACAGGTTTGGAGAACTTCTTCAACGCATCAAGGTCGATCCTCGGCGGGTCTATAGTGTAAGAAATACATACTTTAATGAATAGACATATGTAGATATTACTAATTATATAGTGTCTCTAGACTTTGAGAATTATTTAACAACCAAACTCTTAAAAAATCGTCAAATTGCCAACATTGAGCTATGATTCAATAACTTATCCTGCATGGTTTCCTCAGGCAATCGCAGATTATCAAAATGTATCATAACATTTTTACTGTCATCAACATGGGAGTGGATAAAATATGCTTGCATTCGAATGTATGTATATTTATTATTGGAAATGAACAACACAAAACAAATACTGTCCAGAATCAGATACACAGGTACTGCATTTAGCATAAAAACATGCTCAAATTATAACATGGCAAACTAACTGAAACAATCCAGGGACCCACACAAACCAAAGAAACGATGCATCTCAAAAAACTCATTGTACAACAGGTACATTAGTCAGCTAAATGTTCCATTACTTCAGTATAGATCAAAGATCACTTGCACCTCTGACGCTATCAACAACTTAAGGGGGGACTTTGAAGATGGCATTATTTCAACTTGTGCCAACCAATAGATTTGCAGTACAGTCCAAAATGACTAATGTTTTAAGCTGTGGGATTTTGTGTGTGTTTTAAACTTTATATATATATATATACTTTTTTCTGTCTAACTAACTGTATAAAAACGATGATAATGAATGCATAGACCATATTCAGACTATACTTTGCTTTAAAACAACAACAACTCTGTATTCAGTTCCGTAAGGAGAGTTAGATTCATTTGATGCTTCATCTTTCTTGTCTGTTCTGTGAAATGGGGGGTAAATGTCACAAATTAAAAATAAAGATCAACGAGGGAAAACTTTTCAGCGGACTGGCGATTAGTCAACGTTAATGATGGGCGGCTTGCACTGGTCGATGATCTAGATGTTAATGTCACATATTTACCTTCAACATTTAGTGTGGCTTCTGATTTACGTCCCTCCGCTTCAAAACGATAAACCGCTCCATCATCGTTTGTACAGCAGTCAATGATCATCTTGTGACAGGCTCCATCTTTAACTATTTTCACCCCATTTCCATCGGTCAGCTGAAATGTTCAACAATTAGTGATGGTGTTTATATATAAGTGAATAGGAGTCTCATGCACTTTGTATTTACTTTTGACTATCAAGTAATTTAGCTTCATCACAAGCGACTTACAGTAACGTCAGATACATTATTAAGGAGCAGGAAGACAGGAAGACATGAGACAGGTAGAAATTAGACATTTTTCTTTAGGATCCCCACAGGTAGACTGCGGTCATTGGGGATCGAACAAAGTACCTTTCTGTCTGGTACTGGTACTGGAACTACACTATCCTACAGCATGGGAAGCAGAGATGTGTGATTGTGTAGGCCTAGGCTTTTACACTGGTGCAAAACACATCAAACCCACTTTAATGTGGGTTTGACTTACCAACTTCCCATTCTTATACCAGCATCCCTTTGCAGTGTCACTGCTCAATTTACAGGACAACTCGGCCCGATCTCCGATGTTTGCGGTCGTGTCTGTCAGTCCACCAACAAACTGAACTCCCGGATCTGCCAATCAACAATGAATGAGTTAATAGACTGCCAACTGATGACAACTGATATTCACAAAGCCTCAGAGATAACATATTCATGTTCTGCTCAAGTACACATTTCTACACCTTGAGCAATTGCGTGTTTTGATAAGCGTGATGGATTCATTTTGTAGCAGTAGATAGCAACCAGATGCAGATGAAAGACACAATGGAAAGCTCTTCAACCGTGGCAGGAGCTAATAAGGGATGACAACGCTTGGCATGCTCTGTGTCCAGCCACTTGATTACTAGCCAAAGACTGCTTTGTGGTGTCTGTCTCTCTCTAGTGCTAGGCATGTAGCACTGCAGCAGGTATCCTTGAAATACTATATCGTTTGTTTTTAGTATTTTGTATGCATTTGAGTGGAGTATTTTGTATGCATTGAAGTGGTCACCGTGATCTTTCATTCATTTAAAAATAAATGAAACCTTAATCATGAAGATTGAAAAGGACCTACTGTCCCTAACTCATTTCAGGTAGATAATCGACTCTTCCAGAATTTGTATGTAAGATGTTTATGGTTGAATTCTTTAAGACATTTGAATTGAAAACCTCTGAACTCAACTACAGGCATGATACAACATGCAACACAATTGTAATCCTTCTAATAGCTCACCATATTAAGCGTGAGGCGGTGCAACACCTCACTGCACGCCAAGCCGTGATTGTCCCTTCCCTATCACATTATCATATATATTGCTCAACATAGCAGGTAATATTCGCTGTAGGAAAGATACGGTGTGAGCAACGACACTTTGACATTTGAATGTCAAACAATGTTGCCCAGAAAAATTCAGCAAGAACTTGTCTAAATACTTTTTGATTTGGATTTCCACATACATTTTCATGTACTTTTTTTACCTATGCCTGTATCAGGAACGATTGGCCCGGTTCGTACTTTCTTTCTTTGAATGGTCTTGTCATCTCCACCATCCTTTCCGTCTCTGCCTGTTCCATCTCCCTGTCCTCCTTTTCCATTTCCATCATCACCCATGCCCCCTGAGCCACCACCATCTGAACCATCTCCACCATCTCTGCCATCTCCACCATCTCCACCATCTGCACCATCTCCGCCATCTCCACCATCTCCACCACCTCTGCCATCGCCACCATCTCCGCCATCCCCAATTCCAGCTAAGGCTGCTGCGTCAGCTTCTGCTCTGCGCCTAGCTTCCTCCTTCAAGGTCTTCCTCTTGGCATCCAAGTCATCCTGATCACCTGTCTTTGATCGACCCTTGCCCCCATTGGGATCCGCTGAAACACATAGGGGACAGAGCATGGACTAGAGTAGAAAAGTGACTACTTGGTTTTGCATTTGCCCAAGCTTACTCAACTTTTTAAAAATGTAATTCATAGTAATTAACATAAAGATTTGAAATACAAAAAAGTTTTGGTGTCTGAGTAACATCCAGGTTCATTTACATTCATTTGGTATTGACATTTGCATAAAATATCTACATTTTAGAAATGTTCCCTTTAATTTCATTGTATCACAGACACTAGTAAGTGAGTATGGCAGCACCTTCCACTGTGAGCGTAGCACTGCTCCTCATGATGCCAGCGATTGCGAAATAGACGCCGGTGTCCGCCATCGCGCAGCCTTTTACTCTCAACGTGTGAGTCAGCTTGTCCTCTGACACGGTGATGTCATATTTGTCCCCGTGCTCGAGCGACGCATCCTGCGTCGACCACACAATATAGTTAAGAGGCGCGGACAACACGCACTGAAAGATGGCATCCTCGTTCTCCACGGCCTTTGTGTTCTGAATCTTGGAGTTGAACTCCACAGCTGGCACTATATGTGGAGGATGACAACCGTTTCAATTGTCAGTCAATGGTTCCGATTTTTTACATCTGTGACCAAGACCAAGCATGATTTTGTTTGAATTCAAGAAATGGACACCAACAGAATGTTACCTCGGAAGTCAGTAGTGAGAATGTTGGCGTCTCCCACATCCACCTGGTAAAATCCTGCGTCCTCTGGCTGAGGATTTTTGATGCTGAAAAGATACTTTGTCCCGGAGACTTCCAGGCGTGGCTTTGCTTTTTCATCCATTCCATAAGGGACCATCATCCCATCCTATGATATGGGGTTCAAGAAAACAATGAAAGCTTGTAGCATTATCAAGCATGTCATATGATAGTAACAGGGTCATTTCCAAGATCTTTGGCTTGAGAACCTGTTACTCCATTTCAAAGCTTGGTGGATTTCAGTGTGATTCATTCACTTGCCTTAAACAGGTCTATTTTGCTGTTAGTATCCCATAGTTTCATGTCGAACCCAAACTCCGCTTGGCCATTTGGTTTGACTTCAATCTGTTTCACATTCCCCAGGCTCTCCACCACCTACGCCAAGGAATTAAAGTAGTATAAAGTGTAAATATTATTTGTAATGTAATTTGTCATTCAATAAGCAACTAACTATGAAAACTCATCAACTAATCCCCTACTGTCATATGTTATGGTAGTGTTTCATTTAAAAATCTTAATTTAAATGAAGACCATTCCTTTAACTTGAAAGACACTGGTTGGTGGTTAGATTAATTTCCGCCTACCAGATGACCTAATTGTTTTTATAAGCAGTGTTAATGCAGAATGTATCTCTAATGTCTATTAAAATACCTTTGCCTGCTCATCCTCTCGTTCCTTCTTCATCTGGTTTAGTCTCTTCAGTAGCCAACGGAAGTCTGTGATTCCAAACTCGAAACAGATCCTTTCATAGTCCTTTTTTGGTGCACTCAGAAGTATCTCCAAGAGTTTTGGGTCTATCTCCCCTTCTTTTTTTGGTGGAAGTTGTTTTTTTCTCTGCACTACAACGCTGTGGATTGTCAATCAAAATAAATACAATAAGATGCAAAAAATACACATATACATACATCTTGGTAAAGAAAGGTTTTGTTACGTTTTCTTTAGCATCTTGCGGAAATCTTGTGGTGCATCCCCCCCTGCAAGAAAGTAATAATTTGTATAAATTGTTGTAAAGTTGTTGTTCAGATGTATACAAACAAGCATATGAGCTAATTAGGGCCGGACCCGATTATTCCAAGTTGACTCTGATTCAACAGTTCAATCCATGATTCATGGCAAAAAAAGGTTTTACACGCCATTACCGGTAGCCGGGTTATGGAAGGAAGTTGAAGTGACAGGTGCGATAAATCCATAGACTAAATCTAACCAGAAAATTAGATGAGAACGGATGTGAATTTAAAAAATAATGGATATTAAACAAATATTCACTTCACGTGTGAAGTGAAACGTGAAATACGTCTACTCGTGAAGCATTAGTTCTCTTGTAATAATTATTGTTTCTTTCCCATGATTAATATGGAATGGAATTCCTGTATCTTAAACCTCTGTAAAAGCTGACTGTTTGACTGAAATAGTGAGTCGACATGGGACTCTCTGAACAAAGATTCCACTAGTCTGTACCTTTAAAAGTTGACAAGATTATCAGAACCTTCATGTGGTGAGGTTTCACGTCTATTTTTTAACAATTAGATCTATCTCAAGGAGTAAATGATGTAATGCATACATACAATTATGAATTTAATTTACATTAATACTTGCTAAATATTGCTTACCATTTTTTGATGCACCTGAAATTAAAACAACAAACATTATTATTAATTAGAACTACAAATTAAAACCACCTGTTTAATAAAGTACACATTTATGGAATGAACAGTGATAAAGTGATGAAGCTAACTGGTTGCTCACCTGCAATAACATTCAGTGTAGCCGTGGAAACAGCTTCTCCATATTCATTGGTTACAATACACTTATAGGTGTCAGCTTTGTCCGGTTGTACTTTTAGCATCTATTAAACAAAATATATGAACTTACATTAAATATACACTACATTGTCTCTTGGCATTTAGCTAGGATTGACAGACTACAAATTACATGTTTTTATGTTAATATCGACATTAACACTGTACTTACAATAGGGAACCTTTCGTTCATACTTAGTTGAATATGTGTAATGAGAGATGTGTGTTACAACAACACTAGTCAGATAGACATACTACTACTATACAGTGGCGTTTTTATATGTACAAAATTGGTGGGGCAGCCACCAACCACTTAGGCTACATACCAGGCAAACTACAGTAATCAAAATGACAGTAATCCCACTTGCTACTGATGCGTTTTTAACACGTCAACAAACAAACTCCCGCTGCTCTCATGCTTTATAATCCTCTCAGAAAGATGTTTCAAATCCTTGAAACCCGTCCTCGACCAAGGACCGTCTCCCCCAAATAACATACACGGAAAACAGAAGAGTGCCTTCTTGTCTAGCTGTTAGCCAGTTTTTGTTTCAAAAACCACTCCACATTAAACCCGCGGTTGTGTTTTCCAGTTGTGGTGATGATTATATCGCGTGGCTGGTGGGCACCAAGGTGCTTAACCTCCAATTTCTCACCCAGAGTAAGGGTGTCAAAAGTGTGCTTCAGTAAATAATCCACTTCGTTCATATTTATTTTATTTTTTTCTCAAGTTAGCTAGCTATAATACAGTACTAGTATCCCCTCTCTTATTGACTGACTGACGTTACGTTACGTTACGTTACACTAGCGCCAGACAGAAATATAGCCAATCAACTCTGAAATATGATGTGACGTTTTAGTGGGGCTACGGACTGTATCGAATACAGCTAACTCTCTGAG
>OMKP01079123.1:0-11371 GCA_900302375.1 Bathygadus melanobranchus
ATTGAGCATAATGGACTAAACAGTTTTTACACATGGTCTAGTTTCTATCCTTTCACCACTACTTGCTAGCTAAACGGAGGTATAGCATGCGGAGACAGTTTCACTTATTCGCGTTTTGGATATCTTTTACGAGGGGTAAACAAGACGAGGTAATTGAAGGTATATATTTCGGTAGTAAAGGAGGACATCCACTAAGAAGACATACATACTGTTCTTCTAACAAAGTCACACTGCTTCCTGTGGGTTTGTGGAAGAGAGGGGAAACAAGCTGTTTACGAGAATTGCTGGTGGTAATTATTGAACAAAATATTAAACAAAACAAAGTCTAGACTCAATTAAAAGTAGGTTAAAATGCGGTAGCTTGTTGCTTTTTCTGGCGGGGAACTCTTCTCTTGACATAAATGCTGCACTTCCTGCCATAAAAATGTCCTCACCTGGAACCTATTTTCCCATCATTTGTGTTCTAAGTGACTAATAAAAACAGACCAGATCAAGGGAAAGGGAAAGAAAATAGTTGTATTTCTCTGTAGCAAAATGGTTTACGCCATAATCCAGAACACACAGAGGCAAAGATGGGTTTGTGGAGGGTTTCACTTTCTTTCGGTTCGTATCTGTTTCGGCCAATCGTGTTGCTGGAGGCGGGGATCTGTAGGCTCCTAATTGGCGAACACAAACCCGGCCGGCAGTAGTCAATTGTAGAAAAAAGGTTTCAAATCAACACCGTGTAGACTGACCGGATTACCAGAGGCCTAACCCTCTATACCTGCTCCTTAATCACATGTTAGTTGAATTCATTGTAATCTCTTTGGATACAAGTGTCTAAATGATTGCTTTCATAATTCATTTTCTCACCGTCTTTGATGTTTCTCTGTGCTTTCCGAACAGGTCACGTTGTATAACTACACTGTGATGAAGTGAGAGAGAGGGGAAAAAGGCATCTTTTCAAACAGAATGCAGTAAAGGAAGTATGCAATCAACCAAGGCTATGCCCACAGGCGTCAAAATGAAAAAGCATTCCAGACACATCTGAGACACAAGAAACACGTTGAAAGACAAGACGACCAGTTCAGGGAGAAACTTCACAAGCAAGCCGAAGCAAAGTGACAAAGCAAGAGGGTTGAAATACAGATTCAATCCCGCCATTTGCTGTATACAACGATATGTTCACGATGAGAAGCTAGAACGCAGTGTGTACGTGTGCATGTGCTTGTGTGTGCAGAATCTCTTAACGCCACTACGACTGCCTGTAATAATAGTATGAGCATGTGACAAATAAAAGCTCTTTGTCTTCGAGCGATGTGTGTACACCTTGCTTAATTAGAGCGAGAGGTCGAGCGGGATGTAAATAATAGCACACGCGTGACTATTTGTTAGCTCTGACGTAATTCCTCTCTGCTTCTAAACGCTCAACGGCATTCACTTGGAGATCCCGAAGATCCTGGGGACGTTTGCGTGGCTTGCAGAACACTAACAGTAGAGTCTGATCGAAACGGATCAGGGCTTGGATGAAGATGAGCCGCGTCACTCAAACAAACATATCGGTGGCCACTGCTACAAGGCCCTCCGATGACCGGGGCCCTATTTCAAGAAGCTGGATTAACAGGTTAACCGGATATGTTAAGCCAGAATTAGTAGCCAGAATTTCAGATGCTGAGCTTAGACTAATCTCAGTTCAGTAACCATGGCGACTGCTGTGAGCCTAGCCTGGAGCTAACCGGCTATATAGCAGGTTAGCTCCGCCCATGGCTGCAATTCCACCTTCTTTCCATCGTCTCATTGGTTTAGATAATGGCAACAAACAACTTGATATGGTCATATCCAAAACTATTGCATTCCATGACGCATTGTTATTCTATGTACGTCACTTAAGAGAGATGAAGATGTTTGTACAAGATGATAATGACGAGGAGGAGGAGGTTAACGCGTAATCGACGCTTCGTTTAATTGAAGTGGATATACTCCAAGATGTCTGAATTGAAACACGAGTTACTACACTTTGCTGTTGTACTGCTGTTGTATTGCTAAATATGACGGAAGGAGTCTCTGTATGTACGCGTGTGTGTCTCTAATTCGACTTTCTCGACAACCGTTCATCCGATCAACTTCACACTTGCCGGGTGCATTGCTGAGGACGGGAAGGAAGCGCGGTCTCGAGCGTGAAGTTGTTTGGACGAGCGGTTGTCAAGAAAGGCGCAAGCAAGCGGCCCATTCCGAACAGGCACGGAACGGGCACCACACTGGCTGGTGTATTGCCCCGAGGACCCAAGGAAGCGCAGTTGTCGAGTGTGAAGTAGTGATGGGCAAAGCAGATTTCAGTGACTTAGATCACGAGAATCAGTTCAAAAGATTCGTTCAAAAGATTTGTTCACCGAATCGTTCAGTGCTTGGGCGGAGCTCCGACTGCATACTGCGTAGTCCGACTCACTCAGTGAAGTTCACTTTCACTGAGTGAGTCGTTCAGTGAACGACACAGGATCTCGTCGTTCAGTGAACTGCGTACTGCGTAGTCCGACTCACTCACGAATCTTTTGCACTGAACGACTCACTCGGTGAAGTTCGTCGGACTAGGCAGTACGCAGTCGGAGCTCCGCCCAAGCACTTTATCGCAGAGCTCAACTGAACTGAGAAATGAACGTCTTTTGAACGAATCGTTCGCGAACGACACAACACCAGTGTGTTGTTATTTGGGTGAGCGGTTCTCGGAAAAGCCGCAAGCAGCGACGATACCAGAGGCCATGCGGTCAGTCCGTTTCGACCGGACACTTGATTAGTAGTAATACAAAGGCAGAGGGCTGTATCTGCGTTCTGGGGGTCATGTACGATTGTTTGATGGAGAGTGTTTTCGAGAAAATGGTGCTTGGACGTCGGTTGAATGTTAATAACGTGATCACGTGTTGCTAGATTGATTTATGGCTGAGGCCGTCTAGTTTGATTATTCATTTAATAATATGAATGAAATGAATAACAGGAGTACTTGTAGCAGATTGTCACAGGTTCAATGTTAAAAGGTTCAATGTCTTTTGATCTGCCACATTCATTAAATCAGTTTTGAATTAAGAGGTGAAGTGATTTATTGCAAAAAATGGAAAACAACACAGGGCTATGTAGAACTATTTTGCACATTAGATAAACAACTGTGAATAAACTCTCTTCATCCACAGTATTGAGGGTATTAGCGTTGTGTTTTTATGTTCACATGCAAGTGCTTGAATGCCATAATTACTTCTTTTCCAGCCAACCTTAATTTTCAATTTCAATAATCTGACCCTCATAAGAAAGTGGTTGAATGCTCTTGACTCCCCTATCCACATTAATTAGCAATGCTGTGATGCAACAGCCTCCTGTAGGTGGCAGCACTTCACTGTTTGAATATCCAGAAGAGCCAAAACGGGCCCTATTTGTCAAATCAGGAGTCTTTTTGTAGGTGTGAACATTTGCTCCAACTAGGTTACAGTTTGAAACAAATGTTACCATGTAACAAGGTAAGAAAATCCATCTGAAAAGCTCCATGCCGAGTCTGGGAAGTCGTTATGAGAAAGTCGGTTTGCTTTCTACCGGTTTCCATGGAGAGTCACTACGTGACGGATCATTGGTAGGAATGCACCAATCAGCTTGGAGGCCAGCACCTCACCCTGGTTTCCTCTTCGCTGCAAGGCTATCCAGAGATGACCCCCGGCTCCTGGGGGGGACTACCGCACTGCCGTGTCGTAAGTCATGTTTTACCCCCAGGGCCTGGAGTCGACTATTAAAACCCCCGTGCAGGAATTTTAAACATGCACTATTTTTAAACGCGCACGCCAATTTACTGTCTCTCCGGGTGATTACCAGCAGAATAACTATACTAATTGTTTAATAAGCGCACTTTGCTCTGCTTCAAAGGAGATATTTCTGCATAATATTTCCCATAAGTTCAAAGCTGTCGTTAGACTGAACAAATGGCCTTGACTAAGGAGGCTGCTTTAAAAAAAAAAGAGAAAAAAAATCACCAAAGAGCATAAAGGGTTATAAGGCAGCCGTGTAATTGCATAATTAAAACAAGGTGATCAAAGTCTGGGACATCCAACTCCTATGATACATGTTTGGCCAGGAAAATAAACCCAGAGGCTCCCTTTAGGGCTTTTAGGCCTTGTGGGGCTGTAACGGATGCCCGTTAACGGCATCATTCGCCGGACTTCTCGTCTGTATTCCCTTTTTCTTAAACGTGCATATTGTCAAACAAATAAATAGATAAACACACACACACACACACACACACACACGTCCTTGAACCCTCCGATTGTGCCCCGGTGATGCCTACTCTAAGATGACCGGTCCCTCTCGCTCCGCCAGCAGAGCGCCAGCTATACGCTGCTCACTCTCGCTCTCTCTCTCGGGTACGATGGGTTTCCCGCTCGGGATATTATTTTTTTTGGGTGCGACAGATTTTTTGGTGCATGGCCAGCCTAAAGGACTGGAACACACACACGCACGCACACACACACACACACACACACACACACACACACCCAAAGGCTTGTATGAAGTGGCAGGTGTGTGACAAGGTCACGATAGCATAAAGCAGCTACCAGTGGCAAGGCTCAGAGTCACTGTATTAATCCCCCCCCAGTCTCTTGTGCCTGGTGATGGTTTCGACATTCCTGCCGCGATACACGATTGCATCAACACAGCTGTCACTCAAACCCACGGCTTTCAAAATAAGGGACACGACAAGCAGCGGACGTATTTAGTTTTTTATTACCATTGATCAAGTCGGTAATATTGACCAGCAGACATCCAATATATACATTCCTTCGGATAGACGTTTCACTCCCTGCCCTTTGTTTCATTTTGAGTTGTAATTCAGCGGTGTTGAACCTAACTGGGGGGTTATTCTCATTCGGTCTGTATTGTATCAACAAATACCAAGGACAGTCCTGGTTCTGGAGTCACCTCGATATCACAGATTTCTCTCTTTCTTGCTCGCATCTCGTCCCTTGTGAGTCCCCACGAATCCTTCGTCCAACATGTTAATGTCAGGTACGACCACAGAAAGGGAGCAGGCAACAAATGAATAGAATCTCTCCCTTTGTTCTTCTTCTACCTCTTATCCCCGTCATTCCCGCATGCCACTCCTCTCATTTCCCTCCCTCTGTTTAATGTTTAATTTAAACCTCCAGCACCTCCAGCACTGAGCTGAATCAACAAGAGGGTGGTGCGCAGGCGGGCAGCTACAGCTCCACAGCGCCCCCATATGGCCGTTCCCCCCCTGGTGTCCACAAAACAACGGAGGGCGGACCAAAAACAAGAGTTAAATAAATCAAATGAAGGAATCCGTTTGCTGAGGAGGTGTGATGCACGGCAGACGCGGTTCGCTCCGTGGCCAAAGGGTTTAGTGTTTTGATTTAATTCTTTGTTGTCGCTGTGTTTAGACAAAAAGACATGATGACAAGTCACCATTACGCGCTCTCCAAGCAACCACCCTACAGTCGGGGTGCATGCACCATGGCAAATAAAGCATTCCAGAGAGTTCCTTGAATTCATAAAAATAAAAAATAAAGATTTTCCACGCATCCATCAACCATTTTCATTAGCCCGTCGGGGGGCCCCTCTGGAGCCATTCATTATTGAAATAAATGGCGTTTTCCTCTTGACGCTGGGACAAGTGAGCTGCTGGGACCAGTGAGCTGCTGGGACCAGTGGCACCAGTGAGCTGCTGGGTACATTGGGACCAGTGAGCTGCTGGGACCAGTGGGACCAGTGAGCTGCTGGGTACATTGGGAACCTCTGTGTGCGGAAGAAGGTCTTGCGGCAGTTTCAAAACGTATTTCTAAACCATAAAGAGAAAACTGCAACCAAACTAAAACGACAGCACCATCACTGGTGAAACACAGTTTACTGCAATTACTGACAGTATTGTCACCTCCAGTCCAAACTCGGCCTGGCACCCGGGCTCCGGATTTGATCCGGTCAGAAGAAGCGATTGCATTGGTCTTTGTTGTGACGCCTGCGTTGATGTTTAGTCGCTCTGTAACGTTGTCACAGCGATGTACGTCCACAGCGACCCTATGTGACACAAATCAATACACACACACAAATAAAGAAAATACACACTGACCGTACACTCCTCCTACTCCTTTGAATTAGAACTACAGCAGACCTTTTGTTCCAGCCAATTACAATGTATTTGACACTTTGTAGTCGCAGCCAAATTGCACTTAGGAAGGCTAAAAAGGGGTCACATTATTTCACTCGATTACTCTGACTCTTGTCTAATCTGCTTTATTTTATTTAGTTATTTTGTAAAGCAATCAAATGACGCACCTTGATTGAACAAACCAAATATGATGGATGTTTGGGAGCAGTGTAACATTGATATAACATTGAGATAAATATAAATGTAACGTTGATATAAATGCACTCAATCACACAGTTCATCTTATATGCCATATTTGAGGTTATTCTTACCATTGAAGTCCACACAATGGTAGGAGTATATCTGCCTATATTGTACGAACAATTTACATTTACATTTAGGGCATTTGGCAGACATTTGATAGATAGATAGATAGATAGATAGATAGATAGATGTTCTTTATTGATCCCCAAAGGGAAATCGCAGATTTTCTCCAAAGCAACTTACAATAAGTACATTTGTCGAAAGAGGGAAACAACAATATATCGCTGACGGTCCAGTAAGATTTGAATAGAACAACTTAGTTACAGGCTTATAATTGCTAGGTTGACCCCTTACTGTAAAACAGCAAGGAACCAGGATACGATGCGACACAATGCTATTTCAAGTGCCGGGACCTACTAACGTACAGGATGCTACAAAATGCCAGGACATAGAAGTGCTAGGGATCCAGGAGGGGATGGGATTCAAGCCCCCTGTCCGAGTAGGTGGGAGAGGGTTAGGGAGGAGAAATGACACTTCAAAAATGTCGTTTGATGGGCGCGTTGATGCAAAATGTTATAATACCATGTGTGTTTTCTTAGCATGGGTGGTCCCAGTGGGAACATTTTAGATAACATCTGAAGAAGCTAGAAGCCAGTTATACAAATAGCAAAGATAATATATGAATAATATAATAAGCCTAATATTAATATATTAAACATTTAGGGGGGCTCTTACTCATACACAGCAAATTAAACTCACACCCTAGCCACGACACTAGCCACAACATTATCCTGCCTCCAAATGCTAAATATCTAATTACAGGCAGACTAAAGAGATTAAATATAGCCAGCATGCATTACATCACTATATTTATTTCCAGAGGTTTCCTGCTGTGTTGCGATGTACAGCACAATTACTGGCTTGACAGCACCTATCTATTACTGGACGTGGTCACGTGGAACATAGGTTGACACACAGCCATGGGTTAAACGGTTTGGAAGCTTCAGTTTGCCCACGCGGCCCTCAGGCTCCAGCTTCCTGGCAACCTTCCTTTCATAATAAAAGCAAACGTGGATCGAGAGATTTTATCGAGATTCCGACGCTAAGCCGAGTGGGGTTTGATTTGAAAATCATGTCGTCGCCGTGTGAGCGCTCGACGCCCGACAAACAAAGTGAGAGCCTGCCTTCTCAAAAACGTCTAAAGCTTCTAATTACGGTATAATCGTGAACGCACGGTTCAGCTTTCACTCAGCGCCCGGTCAACTGTAAACATGACTGAGAACAGTCTGCTGTCACTTGCCATACAAGCCAGCAAGTGACACCGGCGGATCACAAGTAGTAAATCACAATATCCCACAAATGGTCAGAAAATGGCGCTTGTCTCCTCTGGTCTGATGTGTTTGGTTTGCTCTTCACTTTACATTCTTTACCCTCCTCCTTCGACCTTAAATGATTCAGTGTCAGTTTATCTCGATGGGCTGCTGCGCGGCCGAATATGTCTTTCACACACACACGCGCGCACGCACACACACAAACACTCTCTCTCTCGCTACCTACCTTATCTGTCATTGTGGCAGAAATAATGGTGTTTGAGGGGGGGGGAAAGCTCTGTTTGGGTTTGATAAAGGCGGAGAGGGGAGTCCTCTCTCCCCCTTGCCCATCAAACACGCTGGGCTTATCTGTGACATTTCATCTCAAGAGGTCATCATAACCGCGTCACTTGGGCGCCCGGGAGATTCAAGTTGGAAAAACAACAAGCACAAAAACTACAAACAATCAAAAACAACAAACAAAACAACAAACAACAAACAACAAACAAAACAAAAACAACAAAACAACAAACACAACTAAAACAACAAACAAAACAACAAACAACAAGCACAAAAACAACAAACAAAACAAAAACAAGCACAAAACAAAAACAACAACAACAAAAAACACAAAAAAAAAATTTCAGGCACTTGTCAACAGGCAAGATGGATTCCCCGAACCAATCAGGAAAGAGATGCCCTGATAGGTAAACAGAAATGAGCCGGGATCTGTCTAAAATGTAAATGGTCTCATAGCGAGGCAGGCGCAGTTAACTAGAAACAGATATTCTCATAGAGCATTTCACTCACTTATAGCTGACAGATGTGCTGTAGTATTTCTAACAAATGACACAAAAGGAATAGCTCTTAAATCTTACCTACAGCACCTTTAATTATACTTGTATTCTCCATAGCTATATCATAATATATGCTATGATTGCACTTGGAACAATTATGATGCAGTGGATATGAAGGGGATTGAATGAAGCATTTCTGAGTGTGGTGCTGAAACTGTTGAACATCCTCCAACTGGCTGGCTGGAGGTGACCAGGCAGGACCCTGTCTGGTCACATGGAGGCTCAAACAATAGACTACATTGTACACATAATTGTAAATGGATTGCATTTTTATAGCACTTTTATCCAAAATGCTTTACATTGCCTCACATTCACCCATTCATACACCGACGGCGGTGTCAACCATGCAAGGCAACAACCAGCTCGTCAGGAGCAGTTAGGGTTAGGTGTCTTGCTCAGGGACACCTCGACACTTAGCTAGGGGGAGCCGGGGATCGAACAACCGCTCTACCTCCTGAGCTACTGCCCCCCACATGAATACAATTCTGAGCATAATAACAATAATTGGTGTTATTGTCATACTGCCTTTTGCCCATTCGGTGTGTTGCGGCAACAGTTTAATCTAATTTTAAATCTAATCTTCATGAAAATCAGCGGCCCATAACGTCATGCTGATGATGCCGAACAACAGACTTGCATGCAAGGCTTGTAGAGGTGAAGAAACTCTGCGTGAGAAAACTTTGTCCAGGCTGTACCAGCACCAGCGACACTGTCCTTGGGAAGAAGGTCCGCACACCGTCTCTAGTTTGATGAATGAGGCTCATTATTCTGGGAGATGAACGTGGAATACCAAAAAAGCAACACCCCCATGAGCTTACGTGGGAGATGAAATCAAAGCACTTTGATTTTCATATTTGCATTTCACTTTTTTTTTTTACAGTTGAATGGAAAGGTCCAGACACTGCCCCCCCACTCCCAAAAAAACCCCCAATGAAGCCTACACCGTCTCAACCAGGTTTCAACCCTCATCAGACCAGCAGGATAGCTTGTCCTAAATGTTCTCCGTGAACGTTTTCATCGCAGATCTGTAGTGTAGAGTCAACCTCTGGATCTCACGCCATGACGCTAAGTCGATCTGTAAACGTTTGCTTTATTAATCTCCCCAAATGACCTTTCCAATCTTTCCTGAATATTTGCCTTTTGGCTTCACCTCCTAGCAGAGGCTGAGCTATAAAGGCTTTGGTGTGTTTTGACTTGCAAAGCAGCCAAATTGGTGTTCGAACATGGCCAGTGTTCTTTGCATACCTAATCATGGGTGATGTGTGAAATAAATGCAGTCAATCCAACTGAATGTGTGACGAGCACCTTAAAGGGCCCCTATTTCACCAGGTGTGCGTGTGATTAGCCATCACACATGGCAATCTTTAAACGGCTTGCAATGGCTAATCACACTCACACCTGGTGGTAAAATAGGGGCCCTTTAACAATCAATTCCACGACAGGAACTGACTCTATTTTAGAACTCTAAGCTAGTGTAAGATTTGGATAAACATAGAGTCATGAAGTTAAAAAAAATATGCCTGATACTCGGGTATACGAGTTCCTAAACCCCTCGCCACAAGGTATATAATAACACGAGCAGCAAAACTTCCTTCCAGGATGTGTGTGTGTGTGTGTGAGAATGTGTACCTGCCTGCGTGTGTGTGTGTGTTGCCAGTGTGTCTGCCTGCACTCCATTGTTTGTGTGTGTCTGCTTGCACGTGTGTGTGTGCTTGTGGCCCATTGTGTGTGTGTGTATATGGGAATGTGTACCTGCCTGCGTGTGTGTGTGTGTGTATGCCTGCGTGTGTGTGTGTGTTTGTGTGAATGTGTGCCTGCGCGTGTGTGTGAATCTGTGCGTGCATGTGTGTGTGTGCCTGTGTGTGTGTGAATGTGTACCTGAGTGTGTGTGTGTGTGTGTGTGTGCGTATCTGTGTGTGCATGTGTGTGTATGCTTGTAATGGGTTGCATTTATGGCGTGTGTGTGCGTGCATGTGTGCGTGCGTGCGTGCGTGTATGTGTGCGTGCGTGTGTGTGTACGTGTGTGTGTGTGTGTGTACGTGTGCGTGTATGTGTGTGTACGTGTGGGCTATGGGGTCAGACAGTCATTTTTCCAATGGCAAATTACACAGTTCGTTGGCCCTATTATGGCGGACGTCAGCAGATAGGTAAGGCACTTACAATACACACTAACACACCCATAGGGACGGTTCAGGCTCATACGGGGGAATGTTCTACATCACACAATGTCCACCGTACTCACTCAGCATCGTCCCATGGCTTCATCGGGAGGCTGGCATGAAATACCAGCATCCACCTGCACCTTATGCTGCTCCCGAGCCCGACATAATTGCGTATTAGTCACGCTTTCCACGATCAATATCCACAAACAAAAAATGCAATCGAGCAGATGAGTCGTCGGCGATGCCAAAGCAACTCCGGCGGTAGTTAGGAGGATATTGATATTAGTATTGGGATAAGAACTCAATTAGCGATAGTGTTAGCGGGTATTAGTTTAATACTATTAAGTGATTTTATATTAGCATTTTCCTTTCTCGATTTTTTTGGTCAAACTTTGGTCCATCGCCATGGAATCACGTCGATAAACACATTGAACATACGACAGGGGTTAAGGGGTTTCACGTTACATGCCGAATTGACTAGAGCGCGTGATCTGCACTGCGTGTTGGGCGATGAAAGGCAACGCAACACGAGTTTAACCTTAAAGTGTGCGACGTCAGCTCCAGCAGGGAACAAGGATAGCCGCCGCGGTAACCGTGGCAACAATTCCCATCAGACACAGAGACGCCATAAAACTACAGGGAAATGACCGGCGTCATCGCTTTAGC
>OMKP01079124.1:0-15449 GCA_900302375.1 Bathygadus melanobranchus
TTAATTTACCCAGGTGTGTGTTAGAAAAGTAAGCCTAGAGGAATTTGCTCCTACTTTGAGTAATGTTCTCTGCAAACAAACATTAACAGTATTTGCATGTATTGAAAAGCTTACACCCTCACTCAGTTTAGTTTAGTCTAGTTTGCTCTAGTTTCTAGTCTAGTTATTTAGGTTATTTCAAACTGTGTTGGACAGCATATAAGTAAAATAAGGTATGTGTTTGCCTTATTCTAAAAGATGATGTCCAGAGATGCATTTGGATTGGGTATCTGTTTAATTTAGGACACAGGAGAGCAGAGGACATAGATTGCAGTGTTTGAAGTGTACCTTCAGCCTGCTCAAAAATCAAGCAAAAGCTTGTGCCGTTTTAAATAAAAAGTAAATGCTGAACACTTCTTTTAATGTATATATGTTAAATGTGTGTCATATAATAACAAAAACCAAATGAAATACACGTGCTGTCAAATGGTTTGTACCACAAGTTTGCATGGCATGCAAGATCATCTGACACCAATTTCAGTCAATCTGCAACAGCAATAGCAGCATTGATTGACAGGAAGTGAACATTGACATGGCTTCCTACACACACTCTCCATCTTTGTGACTCCACCCTTGTGACATATCTTACTTTTCACTTTCACATCCCATTCTACACTAAATCAAGTGGATACATTGTGATTCAGGCCACAGTGCTGATGATGCACAACTTTTTGCACAACGATTTGCGTACATCATCTGCCTTTTGGTTAACTGTATCCTGTTGTCTTCTAACACAATTGTTTTCTAACTTTTTATGCCCAAGGCACACCAAAGGGCAAGCCAAAATCCCAAGGCCTGTATTCATATAGCCTCTAAAATTTGACAAAAAACTATATTACTCATGAAATATTTATTAAGAAAATAATTCAAGAATTCATTCATTCAACTTTTTAAATATAATAGAAATAATAGAATGTGCCTCTGTATTGGGAAATGAGTACGTACAAAGTACTGATATAGTAAATAAAAAATGAATCCATCATTTTTGTATATTGCAATAATAATGTATGGTTGTCACAAAATTCCACGGCATACCTGGACTTGCCTCCCTGTTTATGAACTCTAACATATCATCAGCTCCAAGACAAGGGATAAACCTTTATTTCATGAGTGTCACATGATAAACTATGCTATTGCTATGCAAAGGCATTGTGAGATAACCTCATAGTAACCAGCGTCAGCCGCTCTTTCCACTGTGATTAGTCAATCACAGTGATAGTGGGTCCCTACAATGAACAGAAAATATTGCACTGCCATTCTCATTTCAATTCCATTTCAGTTATGTCAAGTGCACATGAACAATGGTGAATGAGTCCACAGGTTTGGATCATTTTTCAAAGATAAGAACCTATTAATATGTTATTGTTATTGAATACTTTTATTGTGGAGCACAATGTACAGTTTACTCGTAATAACAAATGTGCTCATGTAGGCTATAGTGGCTTTGGATCCAAAGTGTCATGTCATAATGTCGTATGCGGTGACACAGTGTACTCCAAGTTATCAAGGCTTTCTGTTGGCACAGAATAGCTTTCTGACTGTTTGTTGTTGTTCATATAATGTGTTCTGCCATGTGTACTGCCATCCATAGAACTGTTTTTCTGGTATGTTATGATGATGTGCTACTTTATCTTAAAATACATAACAGCTTGACGTTCAATGGTCAGGCCATTGGTTACTATGGTTAGTTGAATATTTCACTCTATTAAATGACTGCATCTTGTGATGCGCTAACAGGGCTGCTTTAAGGGGGGGTCCATATGATCTAAGGACTCCAACGTTGGGTCAAGGAGCAACAAAGCTAACATTGTTGTTCCAAGAGGGAACCAAAATAAACATATCAGATAACATAAGAATAACAATACTTTATTGATCCCGAAGGGGAACATTTGAGTGCCATGCCAATAATCCAATAGTCAAAGTCCAACACAGAGAGGAAACGAAGAAATTCTGATTAAAATATCACTCAGTTCACTAAATAGAAACATGGGTATGTCTTTAAGAATGCATACTGTTTTTTAAATTACGTTCTGCATACTATAATGACAAGTCCCAGCTAGGATGGGGCAGATATACCCTATACCAGTAAGATTTCAGAGGGGTGGATCCTACCTCACTGACCACACCCCTAAATGTCAGTCAGTCTTTGTGGCTGTGGATTCTTCACATTCTCTTTTTGAAATTAGGAAGACTAATCTATCATTGGGAGTGGTGAGTGATGTT
Source organism: Bathygadus melanobranchus (assembly GCA_900302375.1). NCBI lineage: Eukaryota > Metazoa > Chordata > Actinopteri > Gadiformes > Macrouridae > Bathygadus > Bathygadus melanobranchus. Next base: position 2,263 of record OMKP01079124.1, read on the forward strand.
CACTGCAAACAGGTTTTAACATTTTACATTGTTAGCACTTGTTAACTCAATAACAGGTCTGTTTTATATACAAACAGTTCCATAAGCACAACCATAGAAGAGGTGACACACACACACACACACAGTAACTGTAGAAGTTAATCATTTGAAAATCCATAGTAATTTCCTTTACTGTAATATGTGCTCATTTCAAAAGTGCTATGCAGTGTGGAAACTATGTTATCAGATCATGGGGATATAATCATATCAGTGTGTGTGCATGCGTATTGGTATGCACATCTGAACAGTAAGACAATAGCCATCTTTGAGTGGTCAGAGCCTCCTTGGTTCTCCACTCTAGCCATGTTTCATTTCAAATTTCTATGGTTCTACTTCTGCTAAACATGCAGTCCCAAGAGAAATACTAGCTTCACATCGTTGATCTGAAATGCTGTAGTCATGCGGCGTTTGACCTCCAACCACTTGGGTCATTAGTGAAGCGCCATGAGGCCAGGTCCACTACAGATGCACCATATCTGCTGTGACATATCTTTAGTCCTGTACTTTGCCACTGGCCTGGTATCCTTCCTTTTGGCAAATGGTTTGTACGAACAAGCCCTTTCAAAGGGCTGCCCATGTTCAAATTAAATGGGAGGACATTAAGCCTTAAGCCCTCAATCACACCAGGAAAATCTACATCTGCTCTTCCTTTGCAGACTTGAAATATATTGAATTCCAATACTGATTGTACATGCACTTATGCATTGTTTTTGGAGCATATATGTTTCTGTATATGTTTGTGCAGCAGTTCCCAGCTCTCTCTTTTGGTCGGTAAGCCATGTGATGTGAATAAGCCTGTCACCATGGCTTGGCCAGCTAGGTAGCAAAGCTGGCGATTTCTCAAGCAAGGTGCTTACCTGCACAGTGGTCACATGCACACAGCCTGACAAAGCCTGGTGCTGCTAGCGAGGCCCTGCGAAGCAGACCAGAAAAGATACATGAGAACTTGTCCTTCTTGTCTTTGCGTTCACGCCCAGAGGACTGCTGTCACCCGAGCCTGAGGACAGGCTTAAGTGGAGCTGCACTGTTCCACTGGTTACGGCGTTCGGGGCCAGGTGTATCGGATGCATGTCCAGCCATTAATTGCACATCGAGGTGTGAGCTGTGGGTTCCCATCACGTCTAAATGCCATCTCAGATTGCGTGCCGGAGTCTGTTCTGGCAAGCAGAGAGGAGTTACAGGAAAATTTTGCCATTTGTCGTTCATTTATTTGGCAAAGTGAGAATCAATTATTCATTGTTTGTTTGTGAGATAATCGCCCCTCTTGAATGCAATTGAGCCATCATTCGTGAACTCCTCTTATGGAAAACAGCTGCTGACATATGAAAGATTTATGTACATGCGAGGATGTCAACAACATAAAATGTTTTATTATTTCTATTATTATTATCCTTTCTATTGTCATTATCATGACATCATTATTATTACTATTATTATTACAAAGGGCGCATCACTGTCACCAAAGTGACCAGGTCGCATGACCATCTCTCATCCCAAGTAGTCTTTTGTGCATGAACTTCCTTGTTGAGCCCATGCTGATTTGATGTATGTTTTGATTTGTTTTATTTTCTATTATTTGCGCATGGTGTGGTATGCTAGCATTCTTTTTTAATTATTTTATTTCAGTGGTGTGCTGAAGTAGTCTATTTCTTTGACAATTTTTTGCTCATGGTGTACTATATTTATTTTTTTGCAGACAACCGCTCTACTGAACTACTGTTGCAACAAGTAGGTATTGCAGCTTCTTAACCGCAGCCTCTGGCCAATGTTGGTTGGGCCTTAAACACACACCTTGTTTTCAAAAGTCTGTTTTGACAGTGGATTTTGCCACTTTACTTTAGAAGCATGGTTGGTGATGATATTGAAACCTGTTTTTATGTCATCCTAATGCCATTTTAACATACTTGACAAGCTCACCATATTCTCCAAGTATAGAAAACTTCTTAAAATATAGTCACATGTGGCTCAGTAGTAGAGTGCATGGCAGCAATTTCTGGTAAACCTGTTTTTAGGGCATACCAATGCCATTTTACCATGCTCACCAAGCATACCATTTTCCTCCATGTTTTTGTAGCAATAGTGGCTTGCAACATGCAAGTGGTTTTCTGGGGTCCCCCAACACCAGTCAGTAAACCGGTTTATTGTACAGTTTGCAGGCAGTAAACTGCAGGTAAATGGCTGGTTAACCTGTGTGCATTGATTGGCCAATGCGCCACAGGTGTGCAGCCTCACCCAGCCCGGGACTCTAATCCAGTGGTTTTCAAAAGTTTTGTGCCCAAGGCACACCAAAGGGCAAGCCAAAATCTCAAGGCACACCTGTATTCATATCCAGGCAAAATAGCCTCTAGAACACGTTATCACTGTAAACTTTATTTGATTTACTTGAACTTGATTTACTACTGCCAAATACAATTTGACAAACAACTATATTACTCTATATACATTTCAATTTCCAACTAAACGTTTTCTTTTCAAATCAATATTGCAAAAATGATGTATGGTTGTCGCAAAATCTCACGGCACACCGTTTGAGAACCACTGCTCTAATCAATAAACCAGCCACACACACTCCACAATTTTCCAGTCATCCACTGTCACTGCCTTTCAACAAGCTATTTTGTTTTGCAAGCGAATATCAAACTAAAATCACCACGGTGCACTCCTAGCTAAACCTTAATTAACATTTTTAATTAGGCCTATATAGTTATAGCAATGAACGAATAATAACGAATCAAGCTCCATACTCTGCGTGCATGGCGATGCGTCTCAGGCACTTCGACATTGACTTTCTGTACAGAGTCAATTTCACCAAAGGCGAAACACAACGACCAACGAAGGCATGGCGAACGTGTTAGACGGGCTCGCCTAGTCCCATAAGTTTCGAAGTAAACACCTGTTCACTTTCGAGAGAGAGAGAAATGTAGTGTCGCTCCACATCCACCGTGAAGGCAGATAGTGGTAGTAGTGCCCCGCCCTGTTTTTTTTTGTCTGAATAACAAAGCTGCGTCACTGTTCAGGAGGAGTGACTGTTCAATCATAGCCAGGCTCATACACGACCCGCGAGATAATCGAGTCAAGGCAGGGCAACATCATGAACATTCACTTTATCTCGCCAGTTTTAGGTGTTCATTATGTTTGAATCTTACCACATCGACACACCCAGTTTGACTGCGCTCCTTACACGATTAAGTGGGAAAGAAGTGTGTCGGTCGTGTGACGATACGTGGATATCGAGGTTTTCTTGAGACGCGTGAGACCAGGGAATATCTGCTGGTCGTCTCTAGGCTACCTGGTAACAAAAGAAACCTAAAGGTATGTTCTTAATGTGTACACTTGATATACCGCCGTCCACATATAAGAAGGCTAGATCTTCTTAAAAGTGGTAAATTCACTTTTATAAAGTTTTACTTTTGTGGGCAGACATTCAATGGTTAATTTCTTAAATTGTTATGAGAATGGAACAGAAGTACATTTTGTTAGCTAAGGCGGTTTAACCCCGTCTTATCCGCCTTGGTCACACGAAGTTATGGTCTGTAAGGTCGTATTCACCGAAATTACTTGACCATGTCCCCCAGATATGTTAATGGAAATAAGCCATTATAGTGTAATTTGAGAGTAAACATTGCTTTGGATATTTCCCTTCGTACTCTGTAATGTTTTAGGATATTTCGCTAAGTGGTCACCGCCTGCTTCTCCAAACATCTCTACTGAGCGTTGAGTTTGTTGCTGTGGCCGGTTGGTTAAATTGAGACGTGGGTCGGAGCCTACGTTGAATGCATGATTATGTCAACATTGGTGTGTAAACATTGGCGATTGAAGGTAGAGGCCTTTCCCTGATACAAGACCTAACGTCAGTGAATCCACCGCGGGCAGAGAGCCAGACTTGACCTAGATATCCTCAGGTGTAGAGAAGGTGGAAGAAGCACATTTTTAGGCCTAGGCTACTAACCCTAACCCATTTTATAGTGAAACAAAAAATATGTAGTTATTGGCCATCATCATGTTGTATTATATTATACAACAACCTTCTGTGTTGAAACTATGTATGTGTGAATGTGTATATAGAAAATGAAGTTGATGGGAAGGTACTCCAAACCATTATTAAAGCAGATTTTAGCCTAATGTATATAACTAACAATGTGAACCTTTGCTATCATGTGTGTGTGTGTGCGTGTGTGCGTGCGTGCGCGCATGTTTGAAGAGATGCATTATAGTGTATATCTAACTAGGGCTGAACGATATGGTTAAAAATAGGGTGGCAGTAGCTCAGGGGGTAGAGGGGTTGTTTGGCAACCGGAAGGTTGCTGGTTTGATCCCTGGCTCTTAACTATAATAAGAGGAATCTCTGTATGTCCGTTTGTCCTTTGATCTTCTCGTCAAATGCTGAATGAGTGTATTGAGATGGGACCCCTATTAACATTAATATTAATGTTAACATTAAAATTAACATTACACCGCCAAACAGCATGCTGGGAAGTGCAGTGTTGACTGCAACGTTTGTTTGAGCAGTTTCTGAGGAAGCTGTAAGCAGCAATACCGGTGTGTAGTTTTGAACGGGCAAGGAAGTGCAGTGTCTAGTGCGATCTCTTGAGATCTACGGGACATATTTATGAATAGACTATTGTATCCTCCTTGTATAACACTTAAGACCTTTAGTCCTAATAGAACCAGTCTGGTAAGTTCAGAAAATGACATCACTTTAATGTAATGCAACCTTTAAAACCAGGAAAAGACAACAGCTACGCTATATTATGATATCTAAAGTCTAAGATATCTAGTCATGTATCACAATATCGATATAATAACGATATATTGCCCAGCTGTAGTGTATTGCTGACTGTTTGCTGCTTGTACTGTATGATAAACCAGCAGGGTTATATACCAAGAAACAAGCCAGGCAATGCCAAGAGTATACTTCTCACTCCAACTAGGGCTGCACAATGTATCTGTCATCACGATTAGCACATGTGCAATAGTGGATTGCATTTGTCACTAAAACACGGCATGCTACAACTTTTTTTGCCGCTTGATACTAAAGGAAAACTCACAGTTCTCATTTTATGAGACTAGAAGAAAGGCCTGTCTTTTAAACAGAGCTCTACAGTGCAAGCCTTTCAAATGAACAAAAATGATGATGTTTATTTGTTTTAATTGCACACAATACATCAGAGGTTGCTTTTAAAACTATCTGCACAGTGCGTTTGCGAACTGACACGGGTATCAGGGTTGGGCGGTCTCCAATTTTTTACACTGTTAAACTTTCCCCAAATTTTCCAGCGGGATACTACCGTCTGATTAAAAATCACACTGTAGGCCAAATTATGAATTTACTGTAAACGTACCTAAAACTGTAAAACCCATTTACTGGCTGCGTGTCACAAAATAGTTGGCACACTATTCAAAGTCAATGTGAAACGGCTATTAGTCATTGTAGAGAAATGAGCAGTGGTTGGTAATAATTAGGGTTGGGCCGGCTTTCTAATTAGTTAAACACCGAATCGCACCGATATATCGTTTTATTTTTTTTTAACCACCAGATGGCACTATAAAATAATCAAAATGCGGCTGAAAAGTGAGTGATATTTTGCGATGTGCACTATTGCAGTCGGTTCTCATGTAGAGAGATGTGTTCCCCATCGTGCCATTTGAACTGTTAAGTAAGGGGGCAAAACAGTGGTTGTGGGTTTTCTTTCTCTTATTCATTTTATCGATCTACTTACTGAATGAGCAAGCCGTAGGCCTAAAGAAAGTTAAGACATAAGTAAATGTAATCCAGCAGATCATGGGTTCTTTACTGTGAAACAAACTGGTTATTATTCTATATCTAATTAAAACGGGGGCAGCAGTGGCTCAGGAGGTAGTGTTTGTCTGGAAACCAGAAGGATGCCGGTTCCATCCCCGGCTCCCCCTAGCTGAGTGTCGAGGTGTCCCTAAGCAAGACACCTAACCCCTAACTACTCCCGACGTGCTGGCTGTTGCCTTGCATGGTTGACACCGCCTTCGGTGTATGAAAGTGTGTGTGAATGTGAGGCAATGTAAAGCGCTTTGGATAAAAGCTCTGTATAAATGCAATCCATTTACCATTTTAAAAGAAGTCATGAAAATTACATTTACATTTAGAGCATTTGGCAGACGCTTTTATCCAAAGCGACTTACAAAAAAGTAACACATTTGTCGAAAGAGGGAGACAACAATATGTCGCTGAAGGTAGAGCGCAATTAGAATAGAACAAATTACAAGAATTCCTGGGTGCCAGGTCAAAATACCAACTGATTGCGGACGGCAGCGCACCTACATGACCGCAGCTGGCAGCTAGCTCTAACTGGGGTTAGAGATATTACTTGGCCTGGCCAGACTGATCTTCAGAGAGAAACAGAACTCTAATGTGAACTCGGGAGATTGGAATGGTCTCACAAGGCTAAGAGTACACGGGGTTGATTTATAAATGGAACACACTTATTTACAGTTTACTGCTGCTGGCCGAGTTTCGCCAAGTACGTGCTTATAGATCTCCACCTCCAGCAACTCCATTGGTCGAAACCAATATATAGTGAAAGAATAGTGAAACTCCTGTTCACCCAGATTTGAGCTTGTCTTCCATCAGACTTTTATTAATCTACAGTCTGATTTGTGAGACTCGTAATACAACCACAAATAGGCTAATAAATGTAATGGTGGTAACGGCAATGATGGATGTGATGAATGATGAGCACTGTAATAAGGCCAAATGAATGAGGGGTTTTCTGTGAATTTGTTAGTTTTCCATAGTATTCCTTGCACCTCCTTGTATTCCTTGCATTCTACTCGGCCAGTGACTCGCTAATCACTTGCATGCAAGAGATAAGCTTTTAATACGTCGCCGTGGTGCCACTATGTTGTGTGATTAGATCAGCCTTCTCAAACTGGGGGGTTGTGAGATCATTTGGGGGTGGTGGGGAAGAAAAAATATATCTTTTTAAAAAAATATTAAAATTAACAGAATTCAGGGTTTAGTGAGAAGATAATAAATACACTAGTATATAATAGTAATAGTAATAGTATATAATAAAGTATTGCCTAATCGGTTTCCTGGATGGATCAATGGATTGAATCTTCCAACATTCTATTCTCCTTTCTACTATGTGATGCTGCCTGCCGCGGTGCTCCCTGGTTTTTCTGGTGTGCGACCTGCTTTACATTGAACCTTTGCCAGTGATCGAGTCACGCTCTTTTCGTGATGCATTTTCAAGCTCCATGATGCATATCATCATGTTTTTGTCCCACCCCTACAGAAAATATTTCTTCTATTTCATAACATATTTCTCTCCAAGCGGATCCCTCTACTGGACAAAGAGCACAGCTCTTTCTAGCTTCTCAGTGATGTGTTGAAACATGTTGCGAGGGCATAATATTTGCTTAGCTGCATAATACATTTAATTACAGCAGCAAACAGGCTTCCGTTATTCCGCTCCCCTTCGTGTTGCCCATACACATAATTTGCACCAAAAATGTTGTAAAATATATCAAGCAGTAATAATTGGATCAAGTTACCTGTAACAAGTACAACAAAATAAAAAACTGAATTCAGAAGAGGTTGTACTTATCCTTATAAGTACAAAGAATGAGACCAAATTCACAGTGTAAAGAAAGCCATCCTTCAGCAGAACATGCAGCCAAACTGTTCTCCCTCCCTGCCAAGCCTGGAAGCCACGGCTCCTGTTGTTTAGCTAACCCTAACAACTTGTCACACGCCATCCTTCACTACCATGACCTTCCTTTATGTTGTACTGTATCGAATAGTGAATTGCCTTGGCATTGCACATTTTGCCACTCCTTTTTAGTATCTATATTAGCCTTTCCCCAAATATGATTCCTGGGTATTTTGCAAATACATGACATATATACAGTATATGAAGATTAGACCCTGCCTAGTCTTCATATCTATATATATATATAAGAGAGAGAGAGAGAGAGAGAGTATTTAGGCAGCTTCTGCTGCCTAAATACACGTTATGCCTGTGTCTCCTTACTGTATTTACTTGACTGCAACAGACAGTAACATCCTGTTTCCGTCCCTCCATCTTGTAAACTAATAGTCTGCCTTTTGGCGGTGGTTCAGTGTTTGCCAGCAATGTGTTTTGTCATGCCGTGGAGGCTCTGTGTTCTCCATCAAAATGGCTGGCTAATTCCATGTCCAGCCTGCTATAACATGTCTAGTGGCTGGTGGCATTCATATCAAAAAGACTAGGCAGGGTCTGTAAGGCACATAATTGAACTGGTGGCAAGAATCTGGCAATATTGCATGTGTCTTGATACAGTCCTCCATTTAATATAACACAACGGTACAGTGCAACCTTAAATATAACAATATTACAGTTTAGTTCCATTGGGTCTATGAAATAAGACAAAATACGACAGCAGTTGTATTGCTCATACAATATAACTCAATATGATAAACTGCAAAATTGCTTTGAGTTTGACTGTAAGTGCCCGGCTTCACTCCGGTACCAATCCCAAGTACTCAGCCACAAAGTAACCTACATCTATAGCGAATGTATAGCTACATGTTGCAAAATGAATGTATTGCTCTACCACAAAAGATTAAACACTTGACATGACATGCAGGTTGAGCGACAAACTGGAAACCACTGGGTTTGTGGAGTGCAATATCTAATGCAAATCTAATTAATTGCTTACATCAGCAAATTTTGCTGATGCTAAACATAACTTGTATTGCATTAGAAATTAGGGATGTTCGTGATTGGTTGGCTGTTGTCGCTGCGCTTGACTACCAAGCAACGCTTGCTGTTGCTTGGTAGTCAGCACCAGAAATACTAGTCGGTTAAACACTTTGCCATGCACTATTGGTAGAAATATGCATATAAGAATTAGACCATGCTTTTAATAGGCAATGTCAAACATCATGTAGTTCTCAAAACATCTAATCATTCATTTAATAATTTAATTTAATTTAATGCCTTTGTGTACTGTTTTTTTATGTAATTCTCAACGGCACTCTTCACCCCAGTCAGTAACTCCGGTCTTGTCGCCATGGTGGCACAGAGAAAAAAGTATGACCTGAAATAGTAGTATCTCAAAATAGTTTCTCAAAACATCTAATCATTATTTTAATAAATGTAATCTGCTTCACAATTCTCAGCAGCGCTAGTCTTGTTTCCAATGAGAGTGTGGCGGCCGGGAGAAAAAAACTCAGCCGTCTCAGCCTTTTCAATGCAGGAAACGCTTTTTATCCAGTGTGTCACAATCACTGCCTCAAATTTAGCAACAAGTATACGTGATCCCTTCTAAAGAAAAGCACAGACGCAGAGAAGTTTACTTAACCTTGTTGTTTGTACAGCATTTGGATACCATAGCCATTTTTCTTCAAAGTATATGAAATTCCACCCTTATCCAACTTGTCTTTGTCCTTGGTCTATCTGTGTTGGAGTTTAACTTTGTTTTGGGATGAAGATTGACTAGCTGAGCGATTTATGGAGGCCTCATCAGAACAAAGCATTCCACTCGTGGACCTATATTGTCTCATTGGCTTCCACAATATGACCCTTCAAAGCATTATGTCTTGCATTTTAGCAGAGTTACATGTATTGACTACATTTGTTCTGGTTCATTCATTTAAGTGGCAATGATATTTCCTTGTAAAACACAGAAGACAAATGAACTGCATTCTAATGGCTAGACCCACTGCCTACGAGTAATGCGTTGCATTCATTTGGGTTATGTCATTTGTAGCATTAACAACCCTAACCCTAACCCTAACACTTCTCATTATGGGGTAAATGAGTCAATCTATAGTGAGCGTTATTATAGTGTTATTTCCCTAATGTGTTATGCCCTCTGAAGCACAGTGGAGGCCCTTTGTTTCTTCCGTCATTTTAAACCGAAATGGAATGTGAGAGCTGTATACATTTGGATAGTTTCAAGTGTGTGTAGGTCTATTCTTGGTTGTTAGGTAATCTTGCTTGTAAGTCTGTTGACCTGAGATGTTCACGCATTGTCCCCACCGAATTAATGATTAACTTCTACCAGTTACCGGTTTTGAGGCAAACCCCCATCCTGAATGAGCAATTCTCACGCCCACACTGTTTTAAATTAGATGGGTACTTCCCCACTGCATGGGGGGAAATTGAGTTTTGTCCTGTCCTATTATAAAAATATAGCAGCTAGAATGACATTTCATGTTGTCTGATTTATGCATCATAGACAGATCACCATCTTTAAAAAAAAAAAATTCATTTTCGTTAGATTTCTTTTTTATATTTGGTCCACAAAATATTGTATGAATTGTGAATCTGCTTTTGAAAGACCAGGACAGAGAGGGATGTGGTTTATTACTGCCTGATAGGCACTGTGGCCTCTCTCCTGCCTATTCACAAACTTGAGATTTTAATGATATGTGATTTAGCAGCAGCGTGGCTAATTTGAATCCCTTGTGTGAATTTCCTTTAAGAAAGCAAGTTGGGGGATGTTGTTTCAGGTTCTTCAACAATTGCTTTTTAGTTAAGTAACACAAATCAAACCAATTGTCATTTGGGTTGATATTTGTGGGATGGCATTGAGCTGTGAACTTAAAAGCCCTAACACACAGGGTCGGCCAATGCCAGGCCGTTGGTGAGTGTCTGTGGCCCTATTTTTTTTGTGATGTGTCTCACACCGCTGGCACTAGTCGGCCCTTGTCGGCGGCTTTTCCGGCCGATTGAGCATGTTGAATCGGCGACAGAGGCCCCCCATGATAGAAATCACTCTGATTGGCTGTTCAGCTTAAAGGAGCAGTGTAGGATTTAGGGGAATCTATTGGTAGAAATGGAATATAATATTCATAACTATGTTTTCATTAGTGTATAATCACCTGAAACGAAGAGTAGTTGCGTTGTCGTTTGTTTAGAATGAGCCCTTCATTCTACATATGGAGCGGGTCGCCTTCCACGGATGCCACCATGTTGCTCTGCCGTGTTTCTACAGTAGCCCAGAACGGACAAAGCAATACGGAACGTTAGCAACAAAGCGCTAACACAATAAACTGATAAATAAAAGCGGACACTGATACATTTGCTATCAGCGTTGCAGTTTTCAAATAAAAAAATGTTGGTTGAACAATAAGACAATTAATTGGGTGATTAATTACAGATTGTTGAGTTCATTTGTGAGACTGGCCAAATTAATCCAGAAAATGTCAGTAATGCAGAAGCAAACCTGCCTCAGTGCCAGGGACTGAAGTTCACTTTTTCACCAGCCACTGTGTCTGGTGGATAAAAAGATTCACCAGCAACACAAGCTTCTTCCCAGCCATTGTTTTGTGGGGAAAAAAAATCAAAGATGAAAGACACCAGAAAAGCATGAGCATGGTTGTTTTAGAAGAGAGAGGCTATAGGCCTATGGTAAAACAAAGTTCCTGTTGAAAGTCAATGTCACAAGTTTGAATAAGATGATAATGGATAGTTATGTTAGTCCGGACATAAGATATTGTATTTCAATAATAAAAAAATTGGCGGTGACGGTGATTGACGGAACTGGGGAAAACAAAGAGGCGATCCCCCCCGAGTCTGTTGGCAACTACGGTGTCCCCTAAGGGGAAATCATAATAATGCAGTTTCCCCTATATGAATCCAGCAGCCGCGCAACAAACAATGCATTCAATGATTATTTATCATAACCTTTAGAATCTGACCGACTCTTTACTTTCAAGTCTGCAGAGACTCGAGTCTCCAAGCACCAAGTCTTGAGTAAGTCAAGTCTCACAGCATCCAAGTCAAGTCGCAAGTCCCCATTTTCGCGACTCGAGTCCCCAGCTCTGCTATTTAGTGATATATTCTGCACCCAAACGTTTCCAAAATCCATCAACATCAGCAATGCACAAGATTTTCGATGACAGTATATAGTTTATGATTTTCTTGACGAGTAATCATTTACTCAAGTACATGGTTGCACCTCTAGGATGTAGTACCTAAAACAGCGTCCTACACGAACATTGCGAATATGGAATGTGAGATGTTTATGTCAGAGTCGAAGCCTGTGAATGCAGCAGCTGTTGTGTGGCACAATTTCCAGGCCTCCCCTCCTATATGAACGATCTCATTCCATGGATCGTAAGTCATGGAACATGTTTCACATGTTTATTAATAAGTGTTATTACACTTAAACTTAATTCATGTAAACTCTTTTGGAACTCATATATATGCATAAAATATAAAACTTTTGGATGCAAGGCACAGTGCAGAATAGGGGTGAACGATATGTTAAAAAAAAATTGTATTGCAATAATTTTGACATATTGTGAATGTGATATGATTCGCTATTAGTGGGAATGATCATTTTTGCATCACAATTTTCATTATCACTGAAAACCCTCATTATCACTAAAATCTTGATGTGAAGTTTGTTGGGGTCTGTACCAAACGAACATGATTTCTTACGTCTGATGAAAAACGTGTGTAGGCCAGGGCATCTCTGTAGCACTACAGTACTTCATTTATAATGGTGGTATACATTTTTACATTTACACGTTTTGCCCTTATCAGAAAATTGCAGCTCCTGCTATTGCACTTGGCCATATTGCGATTTTGGTCATTTTTCGATGAATTGTTCAGCCCTAGTGCAGAAGTACTGGCAGTTGTTCTTCCTGTTTTGATGTTTCAGAAGGTAATACGCAGGGCAGTGTAACATCAACTGTGCTTGACATTAATAGTCTGTAGTGGGCGGCTTATAACAGTGTTTTATATAACCACACGTATCACAACTGTTTAAATGTTGGCTAACACTTCCATGCACACTCCTTAGTACTAGTGCTGCACGATAAACCGTATTTTCATCGCCATCGCGATATGAACAGTCACGATGAACACATCGCAAAAGACAGGAAACGCGATAAATAAGAAACATCATTTTATTTTCAAGCACCATGCATTCACACCCAGCATGCCAACATTTGACCCATCAGAGCCGCTGCATCCCAAATTCCATACTATGTACTACATACTCAATATGTGTACTATCGTTCAACATACTTTTGTGTAAATAAACAGTAGCATGCATCTTTTCGGACGCACTGCTCAGCGCGGAACGTCACTTCCTGAGAGCTTCCTTCGCGTCGCGTAACCACGGTAACCCGTGCCAGCCTCATCTCTACCAGCATTTGCAACACTGCAATAGTT
>OMKP01079124.1:15654-27391 GCA_900302375.1 Bathygadus melanobranchus
TGCATTCACACCCAGCATGCCAACATTTGACCCATCAGAGCCGCTGCATCCCAAATTCCATACTATGTACTACATACTCAATATGTGTACTATCGTTCAACATACTTTTGTGTAAATAAACAGTAGCATGCATCTTTTCGGACGCACTGCTCAGCGCGGAACGTCACTTCCTGAGAGCTTCCTTCGCATCACGTAACAAAAGACGCCATTGTCGTCTTTTGTTGTCGTCACTACTGCATTGCATTGTGGGATATTTTTACCGGCGTAGCACCTCGCGTACTATTGAGTTCATACTAACGTTTCGGACCTGTTTTAGTGTACGGTATGTTAGTATGGAATTTCGGATGCAGCAACTGTATAGCTAATATGCATACTTAAATATTTGTGTATTTATCGCAAGTCATATCGTCATCGCAATGTTGAACAATGTTATCGCACATTTCAGATTTTCCTCATATCGTGCAGGCCTATTATATATTATAATATATAATATTATATATAAATACTATAATATTTTCTGGAAAAAAGTGTCCGTCTTGATTAACAATACAAATTAAAAAATTTTAAAAACAACTGTTGCCAAACAAAAGTAGGCATGTTAATCACCTCTTACGGATTTCCTGTGTTTTTTCTTATCACAATATATATCGCAAAAGTATTGCAATTCAGCAGTCATTTTTTTCCCCAATATTGTGCAGCCCTAGTTACCACCACAAGAGGTGTTTCATTGTAAGCTGCTGAGTGTAGTGGAGTTCTTTTCAATTAATTCGTAGAATGTTGAATAGAAATAACAGAATGTTTTGTTTTAACATGTAATACTTAAATGATATCATTGGTTAGCCTCTGCTAACCTCAGTACTCAACATTTGCTCTTTCCCCTGCCCTCTCTCACCCTCCCTCCCTCTCTCCCTCCCTACCTTAAGGATCTAGTCACAGCCCAACCCTCTTGCACATCCTTGATTCTCATTGGCTGCTTTCCCCAATGGGGGTGGAGCTCAGCATGGGGTATGAGAGGTAACACTGCACACCTCAACAAAACAAGCTAAGGAGGCCTGGTCACCCAGTCATAGGTAAGATCTCACACACACACATACCCTAACCCTTTTGAGTGGGTCGGAGAGCATGTGCCAAATCTTAATCTTTAGAATGAGTCCCATGAATTAACTATGTTTCAACGTTAATTCATGGTTCAATGGCTTACTATCTAATTGAGTTTAGCCCCAATTGTTGCAGCTTTTTCTTTGCTCAATGCTTTTAACAGTACACAAAGGCATTGTTGAATACTGCAATATCGGGAAATAAATATAATTATTTTTGGGTCGTGACGTAATTACTAATGACACATGTGGGTCCTGAGGCTAGACCAGTTGACAATCACTGTTATAGAAGACCTGCTTTCAACACACATGCTCACTATGGCCCAACACAATGAATTTGTAGATTGGATGAAAATCATGATTCATCAACACTGAACAAAGTAGGCAGTAAACCCTTAACATTGTAGCTCTTTTGCAGCGACCCCAATACCTCCTTGGATGTCACTGCTTCACCTGAAATTACCTCTTATCAGGGACCACACACTCTGATCAAACTATCTATTCAGTTTATTATTTTATAAGCTGTGGCCTAATCCCAAACTGTTTTTTTTTTATTATTGAGCAAAGGTTCACTGAACATGTCTGACATGTCGTTTTGATTGTTTTGAAACTTTGGAACTATCAGAACGTATACTGAGTACCTTAAACAGTATCCCTTACATGCTGTGTAAAAGGGGCTAGTAAACTTGGGGACAATTCATTGTTTGATAAATAACAGGTTACTGGGATTTCTATTGCTGATTGGCTTGTGTTTAGTTAGTCTTTAACTAGATGAAAGTCCCCCTACCACTCACGGTGGGTAGGGTCGCCATTCCATGGTCATTTCAGGTAGCTTAAGGGCACTGATAAAACTACAGTTGATTCCTTCTGTACATTCAGGTGGAAACATGTGATCTAGCAAATATTGCATGCAATGTTTTTCGTGTGTATGATATCATTTATCCACTGCTGGAGCCTGCTGCTTTTACGAGATTATAAAGGCAGAAGTCAAGTACCTTGGGTTAAGATATAGAGGCTTTACCTCTGATCCTCTAAGTCTACTGCACACTTATTACAAGACAGGAAGAGCTGTGGATACTTATTATTATAATCCGCCTTACAGCATCTGTTTGGATGCTGTAGTGTAGATTAGCCTTGTGGATATTTGTACAAGAAAGGTTATTTTGCCCATAAACACCCCCAAAAGGGCAAGGAAAAACGTCCCAAAAAGCCACTCATAGACATCGCTAGTAGGTGGGATCTCGTAAAGTCTCCTACCCACTAGGCAACAAACCCATCGGTTCAAGGGCCGACTTACTTGATTCTAGGGCCGACTGACTCAGGTGACTCAGGGAGTTGCGGCTGGGGAGATGGTGGCTGTGATTGTAGGGTCTCATGGGGGTCCCTGTAGGGTTGGGAAGGCAAAGATTTTTTTAAAAACCGGTTTGATATTATTGGGCTCGAAGCGACACTGAGACTGAAATCGGTGATTATGCTGGTAAAATCCAGTGAGATTTGAGATCAAGAACGACCAATGGGGTTTGAGGTCAAGAGGAAGAAAAGGGGGACGAACTGTGTTTCTATGGATGGAAAAAGTGGTGGTAAAATAAAAAGGACTTTGTATTTTTAAGAAATTCACGGCTCGGGTTCAGATAAATTCTGGTAGTATGATGGGCTGTGACAAGTGAGAAACTATTAGCGTGAGTATGTGAGTTGCAGTGTTCCTGCAAGATTTGGCAAGTTTCCAGAGAAGGCGTGGATAATCGGAGAGTAGAGTCTTCATGTGTATACCCCCGCATATTTTCAGTCGCCTCGTGTGGACCACCAAGCAAGGCAAGACTGCTTGTCAAGACGTGTAGTGTGTACTGCTGAAGTCGGCCCTGAATTTAAAAGTAGCCAAGTGGGTCAGAAGTTTAAGGCTTCTTCTTTTTTTGGGGGGCATGTGTGGGCTGTTGTCTGATGTGGGCCTGTTGAGCCCAGTTATCGAGCTATACAAATAAACCTGACTTGAATCTTCTTTGGCTTCACCTGTGACAGAGACCTTGTGCAAGTAGAGCTTGCGTAAAGTATGTTGTGTACAACTTGACCAAATGATGGAAGGAAATATAGCTTGACTAGCGCTTACAATTTTAGTCTATTTCACAATGTAAGAGACACTGTTCCATGCACTTCAGTTTGCCTATCCAGCCATGTATTTACAGTCAACCCCTTGATCGCTAATTAGTAGTTTGAGCGCAGTGGGCTTGTCAACATGTTGTTCTGCTTACTTACCCTGATTCTCTCACTACTCCCACCATCTCATCTCCCAGAATCCTCGTTGAGAGAAGAGGCGAAGGTATAATTGTATGCTTATGTGCTCATCCCATCCATGCAAAATGGTATGTTTTACAAAGATGCTGTTTTAGTGATCAGGATTTTAATCATGTTTTATTAGGATTGAGTATGAACATGATGAGAGATAGCGGGGGAGATATTAAATTATTAAATGAGCAGGAAATGAGAGGAAGACAAATAAACTACACTGGAGGATGTGTGGGCAGGGATGGGTGTTGCTAAGACGCAACAGAATGGTAACCCGATTCTTAGGAAACAGGAAGAAGGGGAGTGAAAGAAATGTTATGAGAGGATGATAAACTCTCCACTCAACACCGATTTTCCATAGGCCTCTGTGGCTACAATTAGAAGAAGTATTGGATAGGGCTTCAGAATATGTATTAAAT
This sequence comes from Bathygadus melanobranchus, assembly GCA_900302375.1. NCBI lineage: Eukaryota > Metazoa > Chordata > Actinopteri > Gadiformes > Macrouridae > Bathygadus > Bathygadus melanobranchus. The sequence goes on from OMKP01079124.1 coordinate 19,451, forward strand.
TACATTGTTTAATTGATGATATTTTCCTCCAGATATGTCAATATTTCACTCTCAAATAATATTGGACTGCCGTGCTGTAAGCTAGTATCTTGGGGTTTAAATGGGACATTCTGGTCCTTTTATGTCCTCCAATATGAAGGCACATCCACTATTGTTGAACTTGTCTAATTTACGCTCTCATTTGGCTTTTCACTGATGGTGGTAACTGTTGGTTAATAATTGTGTGGTTTGGGCAGCTGAAATGAGGGACTGTAGGTGGATTTGTGGGTGTGTTTAGGAGGGTGGGGGTGTTAGTCAATGAACAGGAAGTCCAAGACAAACCGTGGATTGATGTTTGGACAATGGAGTAAGGCCGAGAGGAGTCCGGTCACAAGAGACTGTGTAAGCAGGGACACAAAGCACAATAGCCCCACGGCCTGCCCTACATTTAAACATTACAGTTGTTTTAGAAGGAGCTCTTATTCAAAGTGACTCCCCTAGGCAATCATTCATATAAATGTAATGTGTTTGTATACCTTTGATATGAGAGCCTTCTGGTTTCCTGAGTTGTTATAGAATTATAACAATTAATAGAATTAATATAATGAATGACAATTATAGCTATTTGTATGACTTAATTCTGAATTTACAGCACACAGTTCACAGATCATATCAGAGGAACAATGACAATATAGCTTATTTATTATTAAACTAATAATAAAGCAGTTGAAATTTACTAACCTGTGCTCAAAGCACTTTCCCACAGGGGATCGAACCAGCAACCTTCCGGTTACCAAACGACCTGATCTACCTTCTGAGCTACTGCTTCCCCAAATGTTATACTTAAAAAAAAAAAAAAGAATAGTAGGCAAAAAAATAGTACGTAAATAATAGTGTGGAGTTTGTTAATATCTTAATCACATCAAACTTCAAATAAAACTATTTGTAATAAGTATTTAATTGTTAATAATAGATAATAAAGTGAGGTCTACAAATTAAGTAGAATCAAGAGGTTATTTAATTTTATTTAATTGTATTTACAACAGAACAAACACATGAATTGACAGAAAAAAGGATCCAAATGTGGTTTTCTAATGTGAGTTGATTTAGCTATTGTCATGCTCTGAACATGATAAAAGATCATGTTTTGTGATAAGTGTATGAGGTATTTTGTGTCTGTTGGTTCTTGTATCTGATCCTTAACCCCAAGATTAAAAGTATAAATATGGGAATGGTAGTCAAAAAGTCTGGACAAAGCCCTCAGGGCTACTATTAGGTGTGAGTGTCCAGTTAGAACTAAATGTGCCTGTGCCTTGTGTCATTAGAAAGCTACATGGAAAACAAGGTTAGAGCTAAGGATTATCTTTCCCCGTTAAAGTGGGAAGGATAATGAATGGAGTGAGTGAAATGAGTCAAATTAGACTAGATGAGAAAACCTAGAAAGAAATTGGAAATTTTAGCATGGGAAAAAAATGTAAGTAAATCAATGAAAAATTGGGTAAGAGAATGGAAAATGAGGGAAGAAATTGGAGGGAACTAGACCTAAAATGAGAGGGCTGGATGTTATCAGCCCGCATGTAAGCCTGCCAAAAGAGAAACCTGAGGCTGCAACAGACACCTGGTGAAAAGCTATATTGTTCTCGCTTGCTTAGTCTGTTTCTCTTTTTCTGTCTAAATGTCTTTCTCTCACCCTTTCTGGTTGATGTTTATTAATTAGATTAACTAACAGGTATTAGGCTATCTTGAAGTGAACTATGTTAGCTTTTTACCAGTCAAATGTAATTCATGTTTTTGGGAGATGTTCCTTGCCCTTTTGGGGTAAGGGGAGTTTTCTAATATTTGAGACACAGTATACTCTCACTCTCTTTGGACAAATGTACTTATTGTAAGTCACTTTGGATAAAACCGTCTGCTAAATGTAAATGTATGGGACTTTCTCCCCTGCTTACACACCTACCAAAAATGACCACCAAAGCACAAGCTTACAGGGTTTTTTCATTTTTAGTCTTGATACATTGAGTACATACAGTCCAAGCATGTGTCCAATTTACCTTTTTGAGTCACACATTGATTGCAGTACACATTTATTACACAAACACATGTTTTTTTGTAATAGTGTAGACGTAACCGATTTAATAGTTGAAGAAATGAGGGAAAAGAAGATAGGAATTATGTTCTGCCGCTCATCTGCCTATTTTCTCTGTCTTGTCCACTCCTCTGTTTCCCTCTCCATCTCCCTATATCTCTCTCTATCTTTGTACCTCTTTCAGGACGTGGCCATGGCACTGTTGTGGAGGAGGATGAAAGTTCTGGTGACAGTGGTAATGGTGAACCTCTTCATCTTCATACTGGTCTCCCGGCACAATAGCCAGGAGAAGGGTAGTCTCCACAAGGTCCGCATCCCCACAAAACCCTTCTGGTCCAAGATTGTCCCAAACAAGGCTTATTGGAACCTCCAGCAGCAGGTTCTGGACCTTCAGAACAACCCCATCCTGACTGCTAACTATAGCACTGAAGACCTGCCCGATTGGCTGAATGACACAGCTTTGATCTCTGAACCCTGTCATCCCAATCTCAAGGTCACCACAAGGGTGAAAGACTACAACTCCCTACCTGGCCGCATCAAGGACTTCCTGGTCTATATGAGCTGCCGCTCCTATCCCCTGTTGGTGGACCAACCTGATCTATGCACAGATCCCCCATTCCTGCTTCTGGCCATCAAATCACTAGCGTCACATTTTGACCGCCGCCAGGCCATCCGCGAATCCTGGGGACGGGCTGGAGTCCTGGCCAATCGGACGGTGAAGACGGTCTTTCTGCTGGGCAATGCATCCGAGGTCGACCACCACCCGGACCTGTCCAACATGTTGCGCTACGAGAGCACATGCCACCATGACATTGTCCAGTGGGACTACCGAGACTCTTTTTTCAACCTGACCGTCAAAGAGGTGCTGTTTCTGGGCTGGATACAGGCTCGCTGCTCTGGGGTACAGTACGTCTTCAAGGGCGATGACGATGTCTTTGTAAACACCTACACCATACTTAACTTCCTCAGTGGCCTCTCTGGTCCCAAAGCCAGGGACCTGTTTGTGGGGGATGTGATCACCAATGCTGGTCCTCACCGGGACAAGAAGGTCAAATATTTTATCCCAGAAAGCATGTATGTTGGGACGTACCCACCGTATGCTGGGGGTGGAGGCTACCTCTACTCAGGGGATCTGGCAGCCCGTCTGCACAACGTATCGCAGCGCGTGGCGCTCTATCCCATTGATGACGTCTACACAGGGATGTGCCTCCGCAAGCTAGGTCTGGCCCCAGAGAAGCACAAAGGCTTCAAGACTTTTGACATTGAGGAGAAGTATAGGGCCAACCCCTGTGCCTACAAGAGTTTGATGCTTGTTCACCCTCGGACCCCACAGGAGATGATTCAGATCTGGGCGTGGCTCAGTGACCCTCATTTGAACTGCCAGTAACAAGCTTGCATCAGCCGTGTTACTTCCACATAACATCAAGACCGCTTGATGCTGTCCGTTTGGTGGTGACTTAATGTGACGATGATTGTTCACAATTGCTGGACGTTCAAAAACAGGTACTGGGCACCAGTAATGTTAACTTGCTGTTCTTTAAAGGTCTTGGACCAACATTGTTTTATGATGAGGACTTGAAGATTGGCAGTGTTAAGTTATCACAACTTTACTGTCATGAATACTCTGGGTCACCATCAGTCATTAATACGTTGTACTCCTCAAAATGAGGATGACTTGTATTGGTTGCACAGGCTTCCTTTTGAAGATATGGCCACCATAGTATTTTGATTTGATTCATGTTAAGTGACTTTATTGTTGTTTGTGTGCACATATTTATACTATTCACAACTATTTATATGGTCTTTATGTTACCTTAACACTGTGTGCTGACTCCTCAATTGAGTCCCATAATGCTGTATTATAGGGAGATGGAGGCTAAGCTTTAAGCTCTGTGGTCACATTGGGCCCACCTCCATGCTTGCTGCTTTAGCCCTCAGCGTTGGCTAGTGTTGGCTAATATTAGTGCTAACGCCCAGCTACCACATGTAAAATAATCCTCAAATGATCTAGCGGTTGTACAGTTTTGACCTGTATGACGTATGCACTCCAACACTGAAAAAAGAGATCTAAATGAGTCATATTATTCCTTTTCATACTAGTCATTTTCAAGAAAATTAGCAAAATAGAATCGCTATGAATTTGGTAATAATGAAAATCCACTCTTAAGACAACAAAATGTCCTTTCTTGGAAGGTGAATTCACTATTATTGTATAAAAATATAAAACACTTACCGGAATTAGAATAATATGACTCAAAAAGCAGCGACTTGGTAACGAGAATATTTTTGCAGTGAGTCAACAGCAGAAGCTATAGAGCTGTAGCTTACAGTTAGGCTTAATGATAGCTGGAGGCCAACACTTCCATGCACACTCCTTAGTACTTCCTTTGACTCACTCCTGTCATCCAGATCCCTGCTGAATTCTCCTTTTCTTCTTTTACCCTTACACATTTTTACATCCTAAACCAAAATAAATCTCTACTTGGGCATTTCAATTTCAATAGAATAAAGTTGAAGATAATTATAGAAAAAAAGTAATCATCACACCACGTTGCACTTAATTTCAGTTTTGCTTTAGTCAAAAGTCTACAGCTCCCTTCCTAGGTTTCAGATTGTATGGTTTAATGGGTGAGTGGAGGATGTTGTTTGATAAGCAACAGGAAAGCCCCTATGCAGACGGTCTTGACATGGGGTGAAAAGCTAAAGAAATCCAAATGCTGTCAATTTCTCTTCAGGTTCCTGCAGGTCCCAGTGACTGTTGCTGTAGACGGTCAATGGTCCTATTGATTCTAGTCATTTATTTTTGAACTATCGATGCAAAGCTTTCTTGCTGTATATTTTATCAACCTGCCTCATAGATGTCCTGTTCTGCGATTTTACAAGTGTTTTTCTCAACTATACCAATGGTCTGTTAAAGTGACTGGGTGTCACAAGCAAAATACTTAATGACTGCCATTTGTGGTAAGGCTGCTCTGTTTGCTGGTAAAGTCACTCAACCATCCATATTTAAACGTTATATTTCAGAATTCATATTTCAGTCCAGAATGCTCAGTTCCATATAATTAATAACATGATTTGAAACAATGTTCTAGTAATGATGTATGGCTTCAGTCCTCATTTCAGAGCATGGTGCAGAAGGTCTTGGTTTTAGCTAATAATTAATTTAGTTAAGTAATGCTGCATATTTACTTGGTGTCCATTCAAAGTTATCCTGTTTCTGCGCCACTCCTTTTGGATTTCAACCCCACAAAAAAGAGAGGGCAGTTGTCATGCCTTCATTACCAATGTTGTCAATTTGTCCATATATTTCTTTGTGTCATTATTTTAGTTCCTTTCATTTGAATGGCAAATCAACAGCACGCCAGCTAGCCTTTTTTTGTTTCGTTTGTTGTTTTTGTTTGCTTTTCTGACTTTCGGTTTTGTATGCAAGAGATATGAAACAAGGACACAAGAGTTTCCATAGACCTCTGTTATGCTACCCCCTGCTGGTCAGGTTGGTTAACTGCAATGGTGAGCAGGTCTACACCACCATAGCCTTAATATTGCATGTGTGATGCTGGTAATCAAGTGGTAAAACAATCACTTGGGCTTTTAAACTACTTCAATTTTAACGCCTTGAAACCTCCATGTCTCCGGTGCCTTTGCCTTCAGACACAGTGATGCATTGTCTTGTTCTGTCCCCGGCAGGAGAGCAAAGTACCCGTTCAGGACTTTTATAGTTGGTTCAATTGTATTTGGATGGTGTAGAAGGAAAGTCATATCACAAAAGTGTACATCATACTATAAAATATGACGAAAGCAGATAATGATTTGGGTTAAAAATAATTTGTTGTCTTTCTATATAGCTTAATGCTTCCGTCTCATTACTGGGTAGAATCAAACAACATTCTCAGCAATCTCTCATCACTTGGTGGCAGCTTGAATTGTTTACGGGTTTTAAAATGGCATCTTTTACTCTGCCATTTTAAGGGGCCTTTTTACACCACTGTTTGATCCGCGGCCTCTTTTTTTTTCTCTCTTTCTCTTATACACACACAGGTGGCTTAGCTCACACACAGATTTGGTAGCTGTGGGCACAGAAATGACTAAGAATGTTACAGCAAACCTCCAGTGTTTATTTATTATTTTTTTATCTTAAAGTAGTATAATGTGCCGATATTGTTGATTTGCACGTGACCTCCCAAGGCTAAAGACAAAGGTCAACACATGCAGAGCTCAGTTCATGATGTCTTGTTTGTGTTTACTTGATGTATGTAAGTGTTTATGGCTTTGTTGTGCCACAGTGAGAATTGTGGAAATTATCCTGGATATCAAATTGTCAATGTGTGTAAATTGTTGTGTGGCACAACGCACATTCCTCCCTGACAAGATTTTCAAGAATGAATTCAGCCATGATTTCATAGGCCTTGAATCCTTAGAAAAATGCCCAATGGTTTCATATTCACCCATTCCTCTCTGCATCTGTAAACGTATCACAACTCTGTATTCAAAGCCTGTTGTTGTTTTGTGTAAGACTTTGACATCCACTGCACTAATGAGCAATGATTACCAAAGTGTGAATGTTATATATACACGAATATTCACTGTCACGTGTAATTGCTTTTATATGCTGTAGAATAACTTGTGATTATCTCAATAAAGTGTATTTTGCTGTTTTTGATTGTTTTTCATCCTTTCAATTGCAGTTTTTAGTGAGTTTGTTTTTCTATGTAAACACAATGCAGTTGCATACCGTTTAGCACTTGTAGACTGGTTTGCATTAGTTGACTCGCCTGTAGGTTAAACACATTGCATGCATAACCTCTTATTGGCTGTTATGGTTACCTGGTCACCTGCTGATTAAGCGTTGATGCAACAAACCTTATTAAAAGTGAACTGATGGGGCATTTACAGTTGGCAGCCTTGCCCCCGAATGAAAAACCTGAAAGTATATATTCTTTTTAAGGTGTGGTCAGGGGGTTTCTTGTAATTTTAAACGGATTTGAACAGACTATGTTGTTCACATCATGTGTTCTATCCCCTCTCATCCTCAGGGGACACTGTGAAAGAATGCTACATTATTTCCATGGCCACCAAATTCACAAGTCTGCTGATCCAGACCCGGGAGTGTGTCCCAAACAGCTAAAATACTGGCTATCCAGGCAACCTTTTAGCCATTTGGGACACAGCCCAGGTGTTTGTATTAGTGCATGTGTGTTTGACAATTACATTGTTTTAAGTTATCTGCCCATCTGTATACCCGAGAATATACCTAAGGTCATTAACCCTTATTTAACCCGAACATGACAAAATTCTATCCACAACACACCAAGGTGTTACACATTTTTAACACATCAAGGTGTTAAAAAGAAATAGTTTGACATGTGAATTAAAGAACAAATATGAGCCTGCAATTTTCTTCCATCTTGGTACATATAGTACGATCCATAAAAGATAAACCCTTAAAATAACACCTTTTTAGTTTACAAACAGTTACAGTTACAAACAAGTCTTTGATCTCCTCACTCTGGGTCCCACATTTGGAAATCATTCCACAACTCTGCAATTTTTACAGGCAGAGATAAGATACAAGCAAGCAACACACACGCACACACAGTTTCACATGTATGGGAGGAAGTAATGAGAGTAATGCAGCAAACCACATGCACAAAGCCTGCATATCTCTCTTTCTTTTAGGTCAAGCTGGGACATTTGTTACAGAACCTAACCTTTTCTTTCAGTCAGATACCTAGTCAATCATGGGATTTTGTGTGTGTATCTCTCTCCCTCTTCATCTCTCCTTCTCACTTTCACTGGAGTGCTCGGGGTGGGATATGTAGAAATGGACACCCAGGAATGCTGTGTTTCATTCCAAACTGGCAAAAGAAGCTAGGTTC
>OMKP01079127.1:0-10691 GCA_900302375.1 Bathygadus melanobranchus
GTCTCCTAACAGAAAGGAAACCAGGACTGGGGAGGAAGAGAGAGAGGAAGAGATTGCTGCTTCTGTCCAGCGGAGGTGAAGTTCCTCTGGGAGCGGAGAGACACACAGACGGAGCGAGAGACACAGACGGAGCGAGAGACACAGACAGAGCAAGAGACACAGATGGAGCGAGAGACACAGACGGAGCGAGAGACACAGACGGAGCAAGAGACACAGACGGAGCGAGAGACACAGACGGAGCAAGAGACACAGATGGAGCGAGAGACACAGACGGAGCGAGAGACACAGACAGAGCGAGAGACACAGACAGAGCGAGAGACACAGACAGAGCGAGAGACACAGATGGAGTGAGAGACACAGACAGAGTGAGAGACACAGACAGAGCGAGAGACACAGACAGAGCGAGAGACACAGATGGAGTGCCCGTGGGAATGGCTTAAGACTGACACGCCCCCAGCTCCTCATTGCCTATGATCAAAGCCTAAAGATCTCATTGCTGATGTTATCAGCTGTGTCTTCGCTATTGGACAGTTTCTATGTGGCCAGGAAACAGATTGGATCCAAGCAATAAGCATTGCAATTCATTGGTTGTTCATATTCAAACACACACATGCACACACACACACACACACACACACACACACTTTCTGAACGTTTAGTAACCTACAGACTGCACATACATATATACACATATAACAGCTATAGTAATATACAGGTATTGCATAGGTAAGTACATACATACTGGCATGTTCATCAGCTCTTGTATAACGCCATTTCACAGTAGTACACTCAGGTCATAGGTCATACTAACCTTCACCTTCTGCACATCGCCGACCCTACACAAGCTCTGTGGATATAATGTATCCTCTTACTGTTCTCCAACAAATGTTTAGATTTCACCAGTATTTATTATGTTGAGAGCAGCGTGACGGCGTGTGTGTGAATGCTACACACCCACCGAGCGTCGGCCACCTTCAGAAGACGCTGATGGGGTTGAATCCCATCCCGATGAGGTGTTCCGCTGATGCCACTCATGACAGATCTAAGCCCTGCTTCCCCACCATGGATGTATGTTTTTAATAAAAGTATATTTTCATAATGTATCCCTGCACATACTGCCGTTGTGTTGTGGTGTTTCTGCTGTGAATGGTTTCCAAGAGTTTTAAATTCAGTGTGAAGGAAGATATTCTAGCCGAAGTAGGCTACTCCATACGATGGATATTAAGATGAGATAAGATTTATTAACTAACTATTAACCCCAGACAGGAAACTGTCTGGGATTCGTAGCAGAAAGTATGCAACACATACAGACAAAATAAGTGAAAAGAAAAATGTCGAAACAAGAATAAAACTAAAAAAATTCATTCATACACCGACGGTGGTGTCAACCATACAAGGTAACAACCAGCTCGTCGGGAGCAGTTAGGGTTAGGTGTCTTGCTCAGGGACACCTCGACAATTAGCTAGGCGGAGCCTAGGGTCAGGGTTAGGGTTAGGGTTAGCTACTGTCGCCCAGATATTATTACTATAGTCTAAGTACTGCATGTTATGATATTATTACTAGCCTAAGTACTGGGTGTTATTATATGATTACTAGCCTAAGTACTGCATGTTGTATTACTACTATCCTGGGTACTGTGTGTTATATTATTACCAGCCTAAGTACCGCATGTTGTATTAATACTAGCCTAAGTACTGTGTGTTATATTATTACTAGCCTGGGTCCTGTGTGTTATATTATTACTAGCTTAAGTACTGCGTTGTTGTGGTAATTATCATTAATTTCCAAACTAAACTTCGAGTGTTCAGCGGTCTCATGTACACGTTCCTCCTCCTGCTCATTAACGTCAGTGGTGTTGGAACTGTGAAGTCTTTAATCCAGAACACAACATCAAAACACACAAACTACCCTGTGTTGACCTGACGCCAGGAGTACATTTTTGTTTTAAATCTTTAGTTGTTCATACCTGGCAGGGTTTTTACACTAATGAGTAGCTTGACTAATAAATGATAAATGAACATGTTGCTCATCTCATAACTTAACATAACATACAGTAGATAACATAATTGTGGTTAACTGTAATGTTTGTTAAACATTTTGCTATGCCATTATATACCCTAACACTCACATTGATAATAAAACATTAGTTAACAAATATGACATGTATGTTACTTACCCAGCCATGCAGGTGCAGTTCGCCATCAAGATGTAGCTGTTTGTTCTATTAACAATAACCCAGGCCTTCTGGTCTATGACCTTTCTGCTGGCTAGGAAGAACCATTCAGGACATAATTATCAGCATCAAAGATTCATACACCCTGTTTCTCTTTGCTACACACTTGGCTTCTCTATCAGGTATAAATGTCTGGCCATTCCACAGTAGATAATCCTCTGTCAGGTTGTCCATCCATTGAGCGAGCGTTTGATCTTGTTTCATTTTCTTCTGGAAAAGGCAACCAGAGTTTATGGCTTAATAAATTCAGTTTTGGTTACAACCTATAGGCCTATTGCTGTGCGTGTGAAGAATGTGTCGGCAACTCCCTACCTAACCTCAAGTGGCTAAATGGAATATGTTCAACCCAGTATCACGCCAAAGCCTGTAACACATTTACATTTACAATTTGGCAGACGCTTTGGTACATTTGTCAAAAGAGGGAAACAACAATATATCGCTGACGGTACAGCACAATTTCAATAGAACACGTTTCAAACACTCCTGATTACCAGTTCAATAGAACAAGTTACAAGCTTACAATTGCTAGGTTGTCCCCTTACTGTACAACAGCAGGTAGCCAGGGTAAGACACTACTCAATGCTAAGTACTATTTCAAGTGCATGCAACATACAGGATGATACATAGTGCCAGGACGTACAGACATAGAAGTGCTAGAGATCCAGGAGGGGATGGGATTCAAGCAGTGTTCGTAATACACGCACTGGTCCACTTTGGTTTCCGTGGCAAATGCACACGTTTGTATTAACCTGGTTAAAATGGGCAAATACCCGGACGATGACCCCTGCGTCACGTCACGTGACAAAAAACAAAATGGCTGACATTCCTTTTATCCTTATTCTTATTAGCACCCTTAAAATGCTATATTTTAAGATTGTTTCGACATCAGAATGCATTTTGATGATATTTCAAGTGAGAAATGTGCATCTCCGTTAGGTGAATGTATATGATGTTTAGTTTGTTAGTTAATGTAATGTTTTCTATCATTGCAATGGTGTTTGCTATGGGTGCAGCTATTGCTGAAACCACGTAGTTTGCATGTTGTTTGAATCGTTGTCTTTGTGTTGTGTAGTTATCTGAGCTGTTATGTTACGTGTTATGTGCCCCAGGGATGACTTATTTCTTCTTCTTTGGATTTCCGACCGCTACCAACATGTATAAGCCAATGTGTTTTTGTAAAGTTATGTTCGCCATTGCTTCGCCAAAAACTCCATTCCAAAGGTTCATTTTACATATCCAATTTATTCAACAAGATAATCATGACAAATGAACACCGCTTTTAAAGTTTTTGAAGGATAAATGCAATTAATAAAGTAAAGGGCAGTCAAAAGACAAAAAAACTGAGATGATCAACCCAACAGGAAGTGAGGCAATCAGCAGGGGACCTAGGGGTCAAGGACACAAAGCGAGCTAGAGACCTGTGCTGGATTCCTTTAGTAGTTCTACTTCCCCTCAGCCTTTGCTAGTACGTAATAGCACAGAGGCCACTTGGAGAGCAGAAGGACAGTGGGTGGGGGAGGAGCGGGGCGCCCGGGGACCAAGTCCAAGTGCTCAGTCCTGTCCTGGTCAGGGACAGGACCGAAGAGCAATCTGTTCTTCTGCATGTTTTTGTTGTGGGGTTCTATGGGGGGAACTGTTGCTGTGAGGCAACAGTGCTATGCACTGAGCCACCGTGCCCACACATTAGCTCCAGAGCTGTCACTCCCTCAGCCTCAGGGGGTCCATCTCACCAAGTTCCCTTCAGTTTTGCCCTCGAGGGCATTCCCCCGCCGAGGGGAAGTCAATGAGGGCATGTTGAATGACCAATGAAACGCAGCCCTGGTGTCTCTTTTATATGAAAATATGAGGCCATAAAGATGATCAATTTCCTGGAACTAGCCCTACAGGAAGTGACTCACAAAGCATCATCAGATGCTCCATTGAAACATATTGGAAATAAAAGGCGCGGCTAATAAATGACTCAACATTTGTAGGAAAGAGATAGGAGCTTGGTATTTAGACCTGTCAACAAGGAGGTGCTCAGAGATCGCTCAATGCAAATACCGCGCCTCTTGGTGCAAAGGTGGCTGTGCGGCTTTGTTTTACAAAAAGCAATTAAAGTAGTTTGAGTTGGATTATAACATTTTGATTTGACACATGTATGAATATGACATAAATAGATAAAACTGTTTAGTTATATTTTTATTGTACAGTCCATAGAGGATTAGGAGATACCTTCATTGTACCAGAAGGGGAGACAAGGTCCTGTAACTCCTTGATGTGGGCAGTGAGAGAGACACGCTGGGGTCTGAACCGAGGCCAAGCCTGCAGATAAATAAAATCATGACTTAGTTTACTAGTTTAGTTTTTTTACGATCGTCTGAAAGAGAACAGACTGTGAGTCAGTGCTCTCCCACAGAGTTCAGTAGGACCCAGCAGGAGCGCCATGTGTATTAGTGACTTCAATGCTGTGTTCTATATGTTAACCTGTTGTTTTGTATGATTATTTTCACAACGTAAAGTGTCTTTCATGTAAAGTGCTCTATAAATCAAATTTATTATTATTCTTATTCTTCTTATTATTATTATTCAAAGTAATGTTATAGAATATATGCCTTAATGATGTCATAAACATTGATGTATGGTTCTACTAAATGCTTCGAACAAGAACAGTCAACAACGATATTTATATTAGTATTATTTTTTATGCGTTCTGATGCCTACAGCTACAGCTGCTCTCTGACCAGTTTGTGTCAGAGAGGCCGCAAAAGTCTTTGTTGAGATCGTTGTAGGTTTCACACCGCGTGACTGATGGGCGACAGGGGGTCACACATTACAAGATGTTTCACAAGGAGGAACCCCTAACGAGTGTGTCTGGTGTCCAAACTACGTTTATTCATGAAAACACACGAGAAGTGACGCCTCCAGAAATAGAAGCTAGTGGTCCAAGTTGTTTGTGCGCTGATTTCCAGAGATAATAAGATAAGATAAGAAGCTCTTTATTGTCCCCGAGGGGAAATTGCAATTTTGCAGCAGTAGAATTACAGGTAAAAAAATATGCAAAAAGAATTGTACAAGAAAAAGAGAGAAGAAGAGAGAGAAGACAAGCAACAAAAAGAATAGAAGATGGAGGCGAAAAGGGGGAGGTTGGGGAGACGCGCCGCGAGGATCATCTGTTCTGCAGCGAGAAGACTTGGAGAGAAATTAATCGCTTTGACTGAAAATGCCCCCTTGTTTCCCTCTCGCCCGTGTCTTGCACTCTCATTGGCTGTCGGTCGTCTCTGCTGTCATTGCCGGTCACAACACCTTTCACACTACAGGACTTTGACTCCCTGACACGTCCAGATGTTTAACCTGCTAGATATCTCCCTGGTGTCGACGCATCGCGGGCCTCTCAGATTTGGATCTTTCGTCTGCGACTTAAAACTCATTAGTCTCGTTGGAGTAATATAATATAATTTTGCATTTATAAGGGATACAAGCTTAATGAGTAAAGAAATATAATAAATATTAAAATAAAATAGTAATGGAAAGAATGTTTTCGCCAAATTAAAAGCCACACAAAGGAGCTGAGAACACAGAGTTTGAAAGCTTTCCAGCAAGACGCAGGAGCGCCAGAAATAGTTTAAGAGTTCTATAAAACCCTGCTTTTAGGAAGTCATTAAAACGTGTCTTAAAAGTGCATTTGTCTTTAAATATTATATGGTGCAATATATGGACCAGCAGACAGACAGACATGCAGAGAGACAGACAGACGGGATGAAAAGTCGAACGTAGAATAGACAGACTCAGATGGACTGACAAAAAACAGACAGACAGGTTTGTGGTGTTCAGGCGATTATAGGGCTATACACAGGCTAAATAAGACACAGATGCTCACACACACACACACACACACACACATTAATAATCATCCACATTCTATAGTACACTGTGCATATACATAATGAACTACAGTAAAATACAGTAATGCCATTCAAACTCATAAAACTTAGGTCATAAACTATACTAATAATACTGCCTCAAATATACATAAAAACTACTATCACTCCCCTGCTAATGATGTAATACAATACCATAATACAACAAAAACATTCATTAATCATTTGTGTACAATACATCTACACTACAAACACTGCATTATACAATATAAAACTGAAACTACTATAAACATTATAGTTGGTATACTTTACACAAATTGTGACCGCAATACCAGCCATACTAAAAATGAATATTATTATAAGACGAGACTATACTCAATAATAATCAATATGATAATCAAAAATAAATGATAATCATTATATTATAATCTATATTGTGGTAATGTATAACACATTATAATGTATTTCTTTTTTCCTGTGTGAGATGAATAAAGCACATCTTATCTTATTGTAATAAATACCACAATATTTATAATAATCATTTAATAGGGTCTGGACAGAGTGCAGAGTAAATATTCTTGCTGTCTGATCCAGATTCAGAATTATTTAACAGCGTAGATCTGTAATCAAGTCAAGTCAAGTCAATTTAATTTGTATAGCCCTTAATCACAGTTACAGACTCAAAGCGTTTTACAGGCCATATATTGTATGACACCCCCTAACCCTAGCCCCCCAAAGGGCAAGAGAAACCTTGAGAAGGAACGCAGAGTGAAGGATCCCTGCTTCCAGGGATGGTTAGGATTACAATGGGCATCATAATTGACATACATAATAGTATTAATAGCAAACATTAAGTGCAACATTTGTATTGTCCATGGTGATGAGGTGCTGGCTGGTGAGCCAGCAGGTAGCCGTCAGGTGGGGTGGCCAGGCATCCAGTCATGATCACAGCAACACACTAAAACAGAGACAGCATTATGGTTAGATGGAGCATGGTAGACAGGGAACATGTAGGAAACTTCTAATCTAGTACCTATTAGCAGCAGGGGTAAGCTAGTGCTGGATAACAGGTCGATTTAGCTGTAGTCAGAATGAGAGGGGCCAAGAAGGACAAGAGGGAACAATAAGGTCCTTCAAGTAGGATGGTGCTGATCCTTGCAGGATTTTATAGGTAGCAGGTAGTAGTAGCACCATAAAATCTGACCTGGCATTAATTGGACGCCAGAGGAGGGAGGAGATGAGAATAGGAGTAACGTGGTCAAATTTTCTGGTTCTAGTTAGGAGTTAAGCAGCAGCGTTCTGCACAAGCTGGAGGCTTTTCATAGTGGAGTTCAGTAAACCAAAGAACAGTGCATTACAGTAGTCTCTGCATCCTCTGCGGATAACATTGGTCTGATTTTGTTACTTAGATGAAATAATGCTGCATCACAGGGGAAAATCACCACCACCTGGAAAGTGAGCAGAAAGTTGGCCGATAAAGCTGAGGTATAAGGCGAGACAACCAAGTCTGACGTTTCAACACCACGGGTCAAGACAAGATCCAGCGTGCTTCCACCATTTTGGCTAGGGTGCCGGACAAGCTGCTTGAAGCCAAGCGTGTCTGTGATGGACAGAAAAACCTTTGCAAGTTAATCAGACTGATTATTCCCATGTTGAACTCCGCAATAAGCGAAGCATTGTCAGAATATGTAGCATTTAATATGTAAGATCAGCTGCACATTCAGAGAATGCGTGAGTATGGGCCTGGTGGGAGGTGAACTCTAGCTAAGAATGAATGTGCAATGGTTTTTGTTTGTTTAATAGGAACTGAGGAGGAGAAGGCAAGCGCTTCAAAAGATGAACATTGATAGTTTTATTGTTCTCTCTCTTGTCTTTTTTCATCAAATTCCACTCCACCACCTGTTGATTCCCGAGATTATTGTGAAATAACGTAGTTGGGTGGGGTAGCTTCGTTTAACAGTAGATATATGTCTGGTTTTAATCAGGTTTCACATAAACCTCCAGTTGGAACCCGCGATCAATATAAATATGGAGGCACCTATGTGTCAGCATTACATGCTACATCACCCAGGCTGACCAGCTTAGTTAACCCAGTGTTCGAGACTGCAACGTTGGCTAGTAGCCTATGTTGCTAGCATGTTTGCTTATCTACTGGATCCCAGCTTACTGTAAGTGAATGCAAAACGACCCAGCTAAAAGACATGACATCATCATCGTAGCTTAAAAGACTTTCAGTTAAAATATGTTAATATATTCAGACTGGGACCCGTCAGCTCAACTGATGTTAACTAAGATATGCACACACACGTGTGTGCGCTCACACACACACACATGCGCGCACACACACACACACACACACATGCACAACACATGTGCAGACAGAAACCCCCCCACTATGTCCACACACACACACACACACAGTACAGTACAGTAGATAGAGCAAATTACTAACACTGCTGGGTTAGGGGTTTTATTCTCTGTGTAGCTCAGCATGTAGAGCACTAGGGGTTCCGTTGTTTATCAGTAGAACCCCTAACACTGCAGGGTTAGGGGTTCTACTCCCTGTGTAGCTCAGCAGTTAGAGCAAGGCACTAACACTGCAGAGTTAGGGGTTCTACTCCCTGTGTAGCTCAGCATGTAGAGCACTAGGGGTTCCGTTGTTTATCAGTAGAACCACAGCAGTGATGTCACCGTCTGAAGTGAACTTGGCTACCGTTGCCCCCACCCACCCAATTCTGCCCTCCTGGATGGGGGGTGGGGGTGGGGGTGGGGGTGGTAGTGTCCAGTGTGAGGAGGAGGAGGAGGAGGAAGAGGAGGAGAGACCCCGTGCTTCCCTCAAAGGTGGACAAGTGTGACATTCATCTTGTAAAAGGTTTAGATTCCATCCATTCCATTCCATTCCTTCCTTCCAAAGACCATAAACAGAATTTCTTGTTTTGGGTGATGATGAAAGCGCCCTGCTTCCCTCTGCTGGTGAATTATAGACATTACAATGAAAAATATATATATATTCACAAATATTTATTACTAAAACGTGCCTGTTCGGAACGGACCGATTGCTTGTTCTCCGGTATTGCTGCTTGCAGCTTTCTCGAGAACCTCTCATCTCATACATATACAGACAGACAAATATATACATAGGCCTGCATACATAGGCCTGCATACATACACACATACATACATACACACATACATACATACATACATACGTACATACATACTCCATTTTAATTAGACAGATTATTCAGGCACATGTTCTTTGTGAACTTGATTAACGGTCATGGAGGAAGGATGTTTAAGGATATTTATTTCTGTATTCTTTTCACGTAGGCCTATTAATATTCGTTGGCCTATTTGTATAGACCCGCCCACTTATCTTAACACGAACCATGACCCAAGTGGCTGTCGAACTTACATTGAAAACAGACTACAATAGGCTTATGATACAGCTTCTATAATTGATTTGAAATGTAAATGTAAATTTGGTAAATGTGTACTAACATTACTCTAACAAAGACTCCGCCATGATAATGAATGATTACAGCAATCAGGTAGGATTATTTCCGCACTCCTCGATAATTGTAGTTCAGCTGTTTATGTGTTTGCCTTGTGTATGACGAGAGGTTTGCCTGGGAGTCTCGCCACTGAATCAATGCCAGTGTTAGGGCTGTCTTCACTCCTGCGCCTTCGTCCCTCGCCGCAAGATGTCCTCGTTGCGCTTCTCTTGCTGTTTTACGACTTGTTTCCACTCGCCTCGGATGTTCAATCCGTTCTTGTACATTTACTGTCTTAGTTATCTGGTATCAGTTCAGATCAGTTCCTTAACTCTGTTCTGTCATGCTGTTGTGTTTACCAGTATGGACTGGTTTGTCTTGTATCTGGAATGTTTCCCTTGATGAAACGGCGTGTGTGTGTGTGTGTGCGTGATAGGAAGGGGAGATGAAGGGAGGACATGAAACCAAGTGAAATGGAGCGAACAGAGGAGAGGTGAGGGTGAGGGAGATATTTATGGGTTAGAGAAGAAGGGAGAAATGGAGAGAATGAGAGAAAGAGAGAGGGGATAAAGAATACGAGGGAGAGGGAGAACAGGAGAAAGAGGGAGAGAAGGAGTGTTTGTAATTGAATGATTAAACACACACACACACACACACACACAAACTTTACTTTTGGATGTTAGGGTCGTTGTGGAGCATCACTTCAGTGTGTGTGTGTGTATTGTAGTCGGTGTGACCTTTTAAACAGACAGCACTATTTGTCTGAAGTCCTCTCCTGTTGGGAAGGACCACCACCTAACGATGGGATTTCCTCCCCCACTGCTCTGCCATCCTCTGCAAAAAAAACCCAAATCACACACAGAAGAATATCTGCTTCCTGTGTCGTTCCCCTGAAACACAACCTCTGTCATCATAGTGTGACCACACACACACACACACACATACACACACACACACATACATACACAC
Organism: Bathygadus melanobranchus; assembly: GCA_900302375.1. Classification (NCBI taxonomy): domain Eukaryota; kingdom Metazoa; phylum Chordata; class Actinopteri; order Gadiformes; family Macrouridae; genus Bathygadus; species Bathygadus melanobranchus. The sequence continues at coordinate 10,558 of OMKP01079127.1, forward strand.
ACATATACATACATACACACAGACACACACACACACACACAATATGCCAATACACACACACACAATATGCAAACATTCATTTATCCATCCATCTGTCCTCAATGTTATCATTTCTGTGTACTGCTGACTTGCTG
>OMKP01079128.1:0-20606 GCA_900302375.1 Bathygadus melanobranchus
GGGGGGGGGGGGCATTGTAAACTAGGCCATAAACACTGAGTGAATGAGCGAATGAATGACTGGCCGCAGAGATAAAGTGCAGGGGAGCGATGCCACATCTGTCTCCCCACTGCCCCACACACACGTGCACGCACACGCACACACACACACACACACACACACACACACCGTGTTCCAAAAGAGCAGCCAGACAAGAACAGGTTGAAAATGTATAAATTATTGTAATAATACAAATATACAATGTATATATTCCAAACTCGATATAAGGACAGGGGTAGATATACGACACGTTGACCTTGTATCTGTCAGCTGTCAGCTTATAAAGTGTTCAGGAGATTCCTTCAGGAAGCTGCTCTACTCCTCGATGGGGTGTAGATGCAATGTTTGCAAAAACAACCAAGCCAATATGCAAACAGAATATTTAAAGTTATGTTAGAAAATATAAAACAATTATATAAAAAATGTGTACCAAACAATTGACCTTAAATGGAAATATGTATCCACTGCAGCTACAATAACAGCGTATAATTGTATGTGCAGTTAAGAAACAAAAAGTAATTATTACAGTAATATTATTAATGGATCATTTACAGCGTTAAAAGCACTAATGGTCACAATTCTGCATTCAACGTTGGAAATAAAATACATAAAAGCAAGCGAGAGCTAAGGATTGACAAAAGGTGAAAAGACCAAACACACTAAGCATGCAAAGTGCAATAGTGTTGGGAGCTCGTAGGCTAATTGTACAGCACTGAGTACTGAGTGCAGTTGTGGAGGAGGTTACACGATTTGAACGTGAAACAACAGGCTATAAACATGCTCTCGTAGCGCTGCGACGACATTTGTTAATTGATCCAAAGAGTCGTGTGGGAGAATGAGTCGCCCCTTTAGGCTAGACAAGGAGAGGGTGCTGAATATTATCGGATATCGCTTGGTCCCTCCCACCACCGAAACGCAATTTCCAATCTCTTATTTCATCTCAGCTTTGTGTACGTCTGTTAACAATCCCCGGAGCGAGAAGACTAGGATAAAGAGGAGAAGAACAACGACAACCACACAAAATATGTAATTATGATACAAATCTGAAACATAAACCAATGTAACGGAGAGACGGATCTCGCTATGTGACCTTGCCACGCGCCACATAAAGTGGCTTTCTAGGGCTCCCCAACCGCAGGACACAGGTGGATGATGTTGAATAAAACGGTTTATTGTGGAGTTTGAAGTTGTTTGAAGACAGCGCAGGTGGTAGATAGCTAGCATGCTAGCGCTCTTTCTGGGTGTGTGTGTGGTGATGGCTGGTTTAACCTGTAGGCCTCAGTCAATGCATCACAGGTGCGTAGTCCCACCCAGCACCAGGCTAATCAGCCTGACTCTGGACCAGGTGAGGCTGCCTAAACCAGCCACCAAGCACACACACTCCACACACTCCCTCAGAAGTTCACCACTATCCACACATTCAAAGCATTCTTTCCCAGGTGTTCTCCTGCGTGAGATGAGAATGCCTGGAACGAGGTTACCTTTAGACACAGAGCCTACCTGAACACTCTCTCTACCTTTCTGTCACCCTCAACAACTCATGCTATCTGCAAATGTGGGTTAGCCCCAAACCTTCCAAAAAACGGATTATACTGATTAATTATACAGACAGACAGACGGGCATACAGGGAAACTGCAGATGGACATTAGGGCTGGGCAATATATGGATATTATATCAATATCTTGGGTATCTTTGGATTTTGATATCGCTCAGCCCTAATGGACACAGACCCAGAGACAGAGACAGAGAATGAGCGACAAGGCAGGCAAAGACCATTCCGACTGAGCTTAACTGATTAATATTTATGAATCTATGACCCCAGAACGCTGAATGTCCGACCTACATGTTGAGGTGATGTGGAGACAGCAGTGAGCTGCATTCACTGCGCGAAGCGCTGCCATCTGCTTGAACCATACGAACGACTTTTGAGAGAAGCCTCCACTGTTTACGACACGTTCACCTTCTGAGGTTTAAACGGCAAGACAAAAGGTCACGGCTGCTCTTTAGAAAAACAGAGAAAAGCTAATTTAAACTCAAGGCAAAGCAAGGCTTGCATGTTTGTTAAGATAAGATAAGATAAGATGGCTCTTTATTGTCCCCGAGGGGAAATTGCAGTTTTGCAGCAGTACAATTACAGGAGAGAAGCACACATCACTATACAATAGCAAGTTTGAGGGCATTAAAAAATGTATATTCTGCATATTCTGTTCTGCTCAATGTCTCGCTTTGCTCTGCGTTGAATTTCCTTCCTTTCCTTTCCTGTCTTTTATCCAAGAAGCATAGTTGTCATTAGTAATCAATACATTGCAGACCTCCCCGGCTAAGAAACATGCGCACCAATAGAGTAAGATATGTTTCTTTGGGATGAGATATATGTTTCGGCATCAGGTCCATGCATTTAGGGTCATGGTGCAGCCCGGAGGAAAAGCTTTGCTTCATTAGAGACTTTTGGCTTGTTACAGGTTGACAGCTTGTTTTTTCCCCCCGTGTCTAAGTAGCTATTGTGATCTACATTAACTGTCGGGTCTGGATGCTGCCAGATCTTGGTCGCATTGCGATCCAGTGTGCCAGGTCTGGCAGGCATTGTGATCAGATCTCATTGCGGTGTGTGTGTGTGTGTGTGTGGACACAATCGGGGCATGATGTGTACAGATAACTTAGCTAACATAATTAAAAAACACTCCCCATGCCCCGAGGCACACGGCTCCCGTCATGCGCAGGATAGGCCTACTGCCAAGGACATGGAGGAATAGAGAGAGGTTGATGCAAGACAAAGAGAGAGAGATTAAGAAAAAAAACCAGGGTGCCGTGGTAGAGAGAGAGCAAAGACAAGAGTATCCAGGGAGTACGTCGGCCGTTAGATGGAGAAAAATGTGAAAGCATGAATAAATGGAAGAGAATAAAGCAGAGGTAGGGCGAAACAGGGGGCTTGTCTGTGCCATCTGGCTGCAAACACCTCCAGTATATCAGCAAATCTGCTCTCATCCCCTTACCCTGTCCAACTGTGTCCAAATTCACGTTTAACAAACGGATGCGCAGAACCCAGTCCTGGTACTGAGGTCCCCCGAGCTCAGACACTAACAATACACACTTATTCCTCTGAGGAAGAGAGAGAGGGAGAGATATATATCAAGATAAAGTGAGTGGGAGAGAGAGAGAGAGAGAGAGAGAGAGAGTTTGGAAATGTAGCTAGAAAGTTGTACTTTGAACAGCTGAAGTAGCTGTCTGCGTGCCCTAGTTCATGTGGCTTTCCCTCCGTGTCACATGGATGTCCTCAGTGTGTCCCTCTTACTCGCGTCACTTCGCCTCTCAGCTGTGTCTCACCTAGGTCCTCCTTTGTAATAAGGACTTGTTATGTCCAGGGGCCTCAAGGTTTATAAATGGTGCATTCAAAATAATAGCCACCTGAGACGATCCTGATCTCGCAAGTTCACTTTTGCGCTCCTGTTGAAACCGACTCTCAAAGTGTGTCGCGATCGAAACCATTTCATTTGAAAGGAAAAATACAAAATTGTCCTGAAGGCTTTTCTCAGAGATGCAATGTTTCTGCTTTACTTCCCACTGGATTTGCCAAGAGCAAAGAGAGCAGGAGCGACACTTAGTTATTTAATCTGATTGATCTTTTTGAACGACGTTAGGCCGCGCCCCCATATGTAGAAATCAAGTATTGTGTTGTGCTAAAACTCTTTCCCCCTCTCACTGATTGGTCCATCCACTTTTAGGGGTTTGAAATGTGAACTTTCCAGATCAGCATGGTCTCACCAAGCTACTCTTTTGTATGCACCATGTTTAAACATTTTATAATGCAGCTCCACCTTACTAACTGCACAGCAATACTAACTTAGACGTCAGGTGTCATTTAAATCTAAAATGATGAAAATAGAACAGAGGATAAAGGAATGATGATCCTTCATCATTCCTTTATCCTCCAAGCACTCATATGGAGCTACACTGTTTTTAATTTAATCATGCAGGTTACGCTGAATGCTGTGGTGATAAATGAATGCCTGATATGAAGGATTAGTTTACTGGTAGTATCAGAATGATTTTGACATTCACCAGTAAATATAATGTGTGGAGACTGGCATGTCTTGAGTTTAGTCAATGGGGCATGCAGGCAGGCATCTGTCGTGGCCTGGTACTTTAGTGGAAAGGACTATCAGGACTCTACCTTGGCGATGGTCTCATGGAACTTGTACAGCGGGTCAAGGGCTTCTGGAGGCTGGACGGCAAACTGGGCCTCTGACAAATAGGTGGTGGTCTGGGGAGAGAGAGACAGAGAGACAGAGAGACAAGGGTCTCGTTAGACATCAACCCATACATATATGAGCACACAACAACAGAAGGTTGTGTTGGACGAAACATAACAAGAGTAAAACCAGGCTACTTTCTGGCAGTTCTATTGTTCTGCCAACATCCCCCACTAAATAATCAGTGCTTTTCTCCTGTGCACAAATATCGTCTGCCCAGCTATTGGTGAATTAGCTGGCTAACTGTGATAGGGATGGACAAGCGTCAATGTCCACAAAGACACTAAAAGCAAGTCAATGAAGTTTCCTTTTGCCTAGATCCAGTGCAGTGAACATAACCAAACTCCTGTATATCTTGCCTTAAAATGTCTCATGCTGATGCGTAATATATATTTGTAGGTTATAAATATATATGTGTAGGTGTATGTGTGTATATATATACTCGATGTTTTAAAGAACATCAATATATAACCGCATCCTTAACAAATGATAGTCTATTTCTTATTGAAAGAACGATTGTGAATCAATAAGTCTGTGGGATGTTTCTGGGAGGGCTGTCAATGTGTGCATCTAATGCTCCAGAGCCAAGCTGCTGTCACACATACACACGTTTGTAGTGGCAGCAATCAGCCATGGTGGAGCCAATCAATTAACAATGTTCTTAGTTAATTATTCATGGATGGGCTGCACCAACTACATTGTCTGGCCAGCAGTAACTCAAATGTCTCACACTATAACAACTCGTCCAAAATTCGGGGTCTATTTTCTTAATTAAAAAAATTCGGACTTATCTCAATAAATCGAGGAGGATTTAAACGAAGAAATGAAGAAGTAGAGACCGTTGGAGATTAGCAATTAGGCACACATATCAGGGAACCCAACTTGAGGTGCAGGGCACGTTGAGGTGTACATTATTAATATATGAATGAATTCTCACATTAGTTCTACTGAGGCAAGGCAGGAAAGTGTGGAGCAGGCTTTTTCGTTGTACGATCTGAATACAAATGTGAATTCTTGAACATCTGCCTTGAAGTAACGGCTGCACATTAGACAATGATTTAGTTCTATATTTTGCAGTCTGACACATTCGAAATGTTGCATTTAAACACACACATTCACACGCATGAATGCGCACACACGCGCACACACACACAGACACGTACGCACCCCCCAAACACACGTTGATTCATTATGTATTTATTTAGTTGATTGAATATTCGTTGCATATAGGCCAGACCCGTAACATATGCAGACTTGAAATACTGCACGCTAACTGATCCATCTGTGTGAACCATACAGATGGGCTTTTCAAACGTACATGCCCCACCCCTCCCCTGGAGGAGGCCCAGGTGTGCAGCGTGTGGTCAGAGCTAAACCTCCCTCCTCGGAGCTCAGACCGGGGTATTATTTCGCCATTCCAGAGGTAAAACCGCCAAAACAAGAGACGATCAAAGACGTCCCGATGCTTGCGGCCTTTTGATATTCAGAGCCCTCTCTGTCTCTCTCTCTCTACCTGTCGAGAATATCTCTCCAAGACCTCGTCTCTCTCTCGTCTCATGCCTCACTTACCTCTCTTTCACAGGAAGTGGGCAGTTGACCGCTCAATAAGTTGTCTGCTGAAGACGTCCTTTATTCAAACCTTTTGTTGTCGTCTAAATTGAACGTACATTTGAAAGTGCTATTATGTGCTTTACTCAACATACTGTGTGTTTTGCGGGTATCTACAGATTACTTATACATAAACAAAGCTATATAACCTTTACCTGCTACATTCTACAACCACAGAGTGATACAAGGTGCCATTTAAAAGCAAAGACATGAAAGGCCTCTCACAAACAGAGCAAATTGTTGACATTTTCAAAAAACATCCGCACATGTAGATTCAACTCTACAAAAATGTCAGGTCTAGTGGAACACGTTATACTGGATAAAAGTTTGAAATATGCACGTTCACCTTGGATGCAAGGTGTTTGTATTCACACTTTTTGAGATGTGTCAGCTGTTTGGGCGTATTAGTTTCACAGTGCCGGTAAAATCTGATTAAAAATCAATTAAAGGAAGTTATGGCAGAGGATAAAGTCGTGCAGTTTTAGTTCCAAGCAAATACTGGCAAGGGTGCGCACACACACACACACACACACACACAGTGTGTGTGTGTGTGTGTTTCAGTGCATTGAAAAATGTCACAGAATTAACCATTCCTGCTGGTCAAACTCGAAATAATGACAGCCTCCTACACACATACACACTGTGTACACTACATAAACGTGTACACACACGCACATGCACACACACACGCACGCACGCACACACACACAACCACAGAAAATGTACACATGCACACGGTATTACCCTGGAGACAGTGGTGTGAGAAGCACAGGGTGCTGTATCCAGGATATTGGAATGTTGCAATCAGTGGCAGATTGTGGAACGAACCATCATGGCATGATGAGCAATGAATAGTGTCTGCAGGTCTCTGGTGTCGCCATGGGCAACCGCAGCAAGTGCATCGATGGCTAGTGGCGCCGTGAATATTCATAGGACAGGTGGGGAGATTGACCTCGCTGTGTAGGCGGTGTGGGTGGGAAGGACGTGGAGGTCAATCACTTGAAATAATATGATGATAATGAACTTTATTTAATACATACCTGTAAAAGCAGTTGCAAAGCACTTGCACATTTAGAAATTACAAAATCAAAATAGAGGAGACTGTTATTTTGTCATTTATACAGAGCAGGGGTGTCAAACTCAATCTACGCAGGGCCACGTCCAAAAATGATGAAAGATAATATACTGTAAACTAGATGTCAATATTTGAGTCATTGTGTGACATGACACACTCCAACCACTTCATCAAATACTTTTATTTTGTGCATACAACTTTCTTCTCTCTAAAGATCCTTCTGGAAGCTTCCAGATGGACTTAGCAGACTGAGGTGCCTTCCCTCAGTCATTTTTTAGTAGTTGTTTGCATGGCAGTTTGGGAGGAATCGCATGGCTGCCGCTCTAGTCGCTGCTTGAGTTTACAACGTCGCCGATGGAAAACCAGAAGTGTGGATGGATACGCCGCAGCATGTTGGTCCTAACACACAGTAAACGCTGCTGCTGAAACCTTTAGTGGTCCTCATTTGTCTAAGTGTGTATCCTTGGATACAGCGTACACTATAGTGTGCGTGAGTGGGAGGGTGGTGCGGCTAGTTAGAGATGCGGGCCAAAATAAATTGAAAACTCAAATGACGCACGGGCCGGACAGAATTTTGCTGAGGGCTTGATCTGGCCCACGAGCCTTGTGTTTGACACATGCGGTCTCGAGAGGCAATAAATAGCTACAAAAAAGCACAATCGTGTGAAACACAGACACACAGCCAGAAGCCTCAGCCCACCCACCAGAAGCCAGGCCAGCACCGTACTCAACCAGGACCCTGCCAACACCTGGGAGAAAACCTTTCCTCAATACACACCACAGGAGTTGCCCCGACTACCCCTCCCCCTTCACCCTCCCATGCGGGACAGCGGGAACCGCACGCGAAAGAACCACACAGTGAGCCCCATCAGGGAAAGGCATCCCAAATGAATAACCCCATCCCGCCCCGGCCTCCAGACCCCAATCCCTCAGAATCTCCGTGGCATGTATCGGGGAGATGAGCCGAAGCAGAATCCACACCAGAACAGCTGGGCAGGGATGCCCCCGGGCACCCCCGGGCGGAACCCGCTATAGGCCCTGAGAGAACAGCCCGTCATGCCCACAAGGCTGCTACCGAGGCGGTGAGAAGCATCAGCTCTGGGTGGCTAGAGACCCGGAGCTCCCATCCCAAACATCCAGAACGCACCGGCGCTCGCCTGCACTCTCCCCATGCGCACCATGACGTCCGCCCGGATCCCCGAGCACGAGGAAAAACCAGATGATGTATAGCCCTGGCTTACCTGAAAGACACCATCAGAGAGAGCACACGTTCAACACAGAAAGATTTTGTGAAGAGATCTGGTCGGGAGCCGTATGCAGAATGCATGGATGTGCCGGATTTCATTTGAGCTACGCAATGCAGACGCAAAGCTGTTAAGATACAAAGAGAAGTCTCTGTAAGTGGCGATTACATGGTCAGGAGGTACAATAGGGCTTGTACATCAGAATACATCATGGGAGATTTGCTGGAGACACTGTCAGCCATATTGAGGGGATTCAAGAGAGTTGTAGTACTATAAAATCAACGTAAATATACCATAACCGAGGCTTTGCATGATAATTTCACAATTAATGACTAAACAGTGACAAAAACCCATTACTGCTAATATAATAAATAACATTACAATGCTCCTATGTATCCAAAATGGTGGCGGTCATTGCGATGTGATGTCGCAATGTACAACCCCTATATGTAATCTTGTGTTCTGGACTAACAATTTACTTAGACTGAACTTATCAGCAGAGGCCTTGATAAGGCCATGCTGGTTTTCAGATAGTAGATATTATAAGAGAGAGGGCTGCTCATGCATTAGCAACAGCACTTATTTTGGGTCTCCTGTTCTATCGGGGTCTTTTCAAGCAGCGACGTATACATGGAACACGTATCAAATGACATAAATATCAGGTTAGCGGCGGAGGTTTGTGGTTCTGTGGCAGGACATGCTAGCGGTTACATGCTAATGTACGAGCCCAGAGCAGCGGCAGTCATCTGAGCATACACTCTGGTGCTGTAGAGCAGGTCAGTCACCGTCGATAAAACCACGGTTCAGCTGCCCTGGAAAGAGCGCACGTTTCACGTCTCGAAGACTCTCACTTGCGCCTCGGCTGGGAGACATAGGCGAAAGTGCCGGGAAGCCAGGTGGAATAAACCCTAATAAACATACAAAACAAAACGTCAACGAAGTAACATTTTGCAGTGGCGGAATAATCCAATCATACAAAATACAATGACTTCATGTGCGTGTGGCGGAGGAGCACCGTGAGCCTGTTCCCAATTACTGGGCCAGAGCAGCTTAGCCCCTCCGGTGCTGCGCAAGCAGCCAGAGACGATGGTTAGATCGCCTCGTAGCAACTGGCACCCGCTTAGTCTCTCACCCAACAGTAAGCGCTGGCTTACCGTGAGACGAGGATGCAGGGGGGAGGCGGCCAGAAGAGAGCGAGTGATTAGCCAGATAGCGGAGGCAGAGACAGGCAGCCCTCCGGCACACACTCACACACACACACACACAAGCTTGCGCGCACGCTCTCTCTCTCACACACGCACACACACCCAAGTACTGCCAACACATTGTAGCAGCATAGCACAGGTAAAGATGCAGAGAAGAGAAGGCTTGTGTTAGAGTTAGCATTACATCATAGTAGAGGGATGGAAACCAAAGCAGAATAATAATATCTGACGCCCCAATATGCATAAATGGAAGTTAGTTAATACCTTGATGTGTGGTCATGTCAGAAGTCTACCAGTAAGCATCCTTGATCCATGAAGATGCCTAACACCTACTTAGATAATAAAAACATAATTATGTATGTTTTTGGGATAAATGTGTCTGCTAAATGAGTTATATTCATAGACTGAGTCATTTTGCCAAGTTTTGAGATGTTAGAAATATATGTGAAATATCACACAGAGAATGAATTGTTGCCTGGGCAACAACTAAACTTTGGTACCAAGCCAATACATATGCACACCGATACAAAATCACATCATTCAGTCATGCCGAATTCAAGTAAAACATTGATTTATTCTTCAAATGGTCAACGTGAATGTTGGCGATCCCATCAAACAAACATGTGAAGGAATAACCCGAATCTGTTAACATACAGAGAGATCCTCCTCCCTAGATCCTCACTAAGACAGCACGCGTACTACGCATACATGGCACGCGAATCACAGTTCCCCGGAACACCTTCGCTGAGAGTCACGCACGCCGACGACGGCAGAGGGAGAGAAGAGGAGAAGTGTGCGGAGACGACGGGCCTGACACAAGCCAGGGAGGAAATGGTGCGTAGGAGGCCGATGACCGAGTACTGACGTGGCCCATTTAAATATTCCTCCACAACCCCCCACATCCCCCACCCATGGAAGGACATTAACCTTGACGCTCTCTATCGGTTATATATCTTTCTCTCCCTCTGCCCTTTCCTCAACTCGTTATGTGCATCTCTCTCTCTCTCCACCCGAACACATTCGTCTCTTTGCTTCCGTTAATCTCTTTTCTCTTCCCTATGCTCCCTCTGCTCAGTCCATAACCCTCCCACCCTCACCAGCCCCGAGGCACCCTTCGGTCTCCCCGTCATGAATCCTGCTGCGGGCTACCCCCCACCCTCTGAGGCGCACAGCACCGCTGGGTGTCACTTGGCAAGAAGGAGAGGAGGCTCAGCGGCATCGCCGGGCTCCACTCGCACTCCAGCTGCCGAGCGCTTTCATCTGTGAACACGATGGCGCTAACGCATACTTGATGCTAATAGATAGCGGTATAGCTACAACTTTGATCAAATTAGGTTTAAGACTTATAGATAGATTAAAAACAACAGTTGTGTGTCCGTGTGCGAAATATATATATATATATACCAGTTTATTATTTACTCTTTTCTCACAGTATTCTTTTAAAATAACACATGACAACAGTATCATCACAGACGACAGAAGACAACGTGTGCATGCATTACACCGTTCACTTCCTATGAATTACAGAAGGTTACAAAAGGTCGCTGTGCTAAGCGTGCCATTGGTTAAGACCTGTAGGTCCGGGCCCCGACTGTATGGCAGATGTTGATTACGGCATTCCTCAAGTGCTAACTAGAGACAGATGTAAGGCGCAGCGCTGCGGTCATAACACAGGGCATCGGCATAATGAGGAGCCTCTTCCATGGCAACATGACAGCGTACAGATGCTATGCTGGACGGATGTGTGATTGAGGACGTCCTCTGTGGTTACCAATATCATTATCAGGATCTCTGGCCATAGTGGCAGCATAACAAACAGTAACAGCATGAGAGAATACAAGTAGAATGCATGTGTTATGGCAGTTATGAATCTGCCTCTAGTGTTCACATTTACATTTACATTTAAGGCATTTGGCAGACGCCAAAGCGACTTACAATAAGTGCATTTGTCGAAAGAGTGAAACAACAATATATCGCTGTATATATTATATCATATATAAATATGTTGCTGCGTTACAACCACAGCATCTGAGCTTTGCGAACAGAGGATACAAGAAGGGCAGACAACATGATGCTACAACTCTACATTGATGTCATTAAATGTATTCTAACTGATCAAATTATTATCTAGACGTATCTAAAGTGAACTAAACGAGGCAAACAGTTACACGATGTTGATGAGGTATTAATTTGTCCAGTTGAGATATATTTGTGGTACAGTGCACCAAACAGGGTTATAGCAGCAACATGCAGCCATCATCGTGCACCAGTAGGTTACTGTATGGCTAGCCTCACAAATCAGACTTTAGATTAACATCCACCTTGCATTTTCTGGTTTGCCCAGGCTCAGTTCTGCTATACTGCTGGATCCTGGATTACTATATGGCTGATCACCCCTATGCAGACAAACCTAAGAAAGAAACTTCATTTTCACTTACATTTAATATTTTAAAATGTGCCTAATTTAACATTGAAGGGTTTTCTGTGTACATTTTCAGTGTATCAGCATTTTTCGTTCGCTACAACTGACTGTTTGAAACATGTCCACACATTTACTGTTAAAATACATTATAAAAACAATGAATGAATAGTTACAATTTAACGTTTCATTAAATATAAATAGAAACAAATCAACAACAATTATAACCTGTTCCCAAATCATTGTTGGGAAAACTCAAGGTGTGTATTACACCAATGAAACTATTGACTGATAAACTGATATCAACACCCCTTGGGCACCACTGAATCAAATCAAGTAGAAAACAGGCTGTACAACTTTAAACGTTAAGAACTTTAAATCACTTTATTCCCAAGTCTGGCGATGACAACATTTTGACAAAAAGCCCATCCCAGAATTGCACAGCCTAGAAACTCCTGAGTCCACTGAGATGACAATTACAAAAACAGGCGGATGCCATGAGTTTTACTATTTATACTTTATAAGCAACACACTTACGAACAGTGGAGCTACGGCACATGCTTGGTAAGCCTAAGCATATTTTGCAATGATTTTCGATAGCCTGCTTGGGCGTGAAGGCCCGCTCGGCAGATGTTCTGTGACTCTAAAGGCTGTTGCATACTCCGCAAGAACAGAGAACTTTGTTCTCGCTCCTAGGGCTGCGAGAACAGAATGATGTCATTTTTTTCTCGCAGCCCTGGTTCGGGAGTTCTCTCAGCTTGTTCTCGACACATCGTCTTGGCCGAACTTTTTTCTCGTGTCGTGTCCGAGAACTATTGTGTGATTGGTCAATTTGAAGTGGCCGTGGTTAATGCGCTTCCGCCGGCGCGGACGTGTGCTGCTGTGGGCGGGCCCTTTGAGGACTTCCCAGGAGAGTTCTCTCAGTGAACTCCAACCTCCGCAACCCACTTCCACCAAGGTTCCAGCATTGATGTGGGCCAGAGGTTAATAGCACCCTTTCTGAATGAAAACTTCCACTCCTTCTGTGTATGGATGTGATGATGTATAAAACGACACCCATGGCAACTGTGATGAAATGTCAATCTGATCAGTAAATTACTCTTTGGTCAAACATGATGACCAGGAATAACAAAATACTGTAGACTACAGGTATACAAATGACAATGGGAATATAATGGATAATGGATATCTATGTGTGCTGATACACCAGAGAACAGCCTATCTCATGCTTATTTCTTGTTAAATTCAGTGATGGCGCACCGCAGGGAATGTAGGTGTTAACCGCACATTCGTCAACCATTTCTAATGAAAGTTGGTGAATGCACCGTAACAAGCAGCAGAGGTTGGGAACTGGTGTGTGCTACATGAGTGAGCGTGAATACAAATTGTAGTTACTGCTGGATACTGCCTCGTTCTTTCCTTACTCTTCTTTAAATTCGGGCCGCCCTGAGGGGCTAGCTTTTGCTCTCTTTTTGATAATGCTGTACATTGTACTCCACTTGCATCCATCTACTGTGATTCAAGCATCGGCCAGCTACTCAATAAGCCCTTCCTCCATAAATAATCTGTCTTGTATTGACCCTGCGGTACTGTAGCAGCCACCAAAGCATGACTGTCTTAAAAGGGTTTTCTCCAGAAGCAAAGAAAAAAGGGGGCTATATGCAATTCAGTGCTCAACCGACAGCAAAGCCAAACAGAAATGTTTTTAAAATCACTTGGAATGGAATTTGTTTGAGAACCATGCAGCTTTTATTCTCGTTAAGCACCTATTGGTTCGGACTGCGGAAGGTAGTACAAAGCTATTCCCCATTACCTCCATTGGCACCTTTTTTCGCAGAGGTCTTAATCATAGCACTATATAAGAACACAGGTGTAGCTCAGCATAACAATAAAATGCCTATTGCATTTACATGTGCCCAGTGGCCAGTCTTGAACAGTAAATTAAACTTGGCCAATTCTAACGTCATGAGTTACAACTGCCGTTTGCATCAATATTCAACACCTATGCTCTGGGAAATCCAAGCTTGTGTTGATTCAATATATTTCCAATGATATAATTGTTTTCCACTAGCCAGTACACAGTTGGCTTGGTGTTGGTGTCCACCTGTGAAACATTAAGGCTGAAGATGCAGAGTAAACGCCCATGCATGGAGGTGAAATATAAAATATACATGCATGGAGTTGTAGTGTGATTAAGTGGCTTAAACTGATTTAAACATAACTTTGATTATTTTGCTACTTGAATGGGGCACCACTTCCATTAGGAAGAATATAATTAATGTTGGATATTAATTATATTATGAAGATTAATGAACTAGCCAATTTAATTTGTCTGAAGTCGAAGTTCTTGTCCAAGTCAGTGATTTTACGACCCAACAACCATGAGCACTACGTCCTCCTTTGATTACTGATTGATTAATGAAATGTATTAATACAAATAAATGGATGGAATTAACATGAATAAATGATGGGGATTAAAATAAACCCAAACAAATCAACAAAACCTAAACAGAAAACGTAATCTAGGAAATCTGGACAGGAGAATTGAACGTAAACCTACTAAACCTTGCCTAACCATATTCAATTCTAACTCTAATTAACTAAACCATGACTAACCATCCTAAACTTCCCTAACCTAAACTTAAGATGCATCAACTCGCATGAGAATAGTGGTTTACTTGATTACGCTGTCAATCATGGTTTTGGTCGTGCACTCTGGAGACCCGACTAGCGTGATGGTTAGATCTTTCCTGGCACTCTCCAGTCCCAGTGGGATCACGTTGGTCCGTGGCGAATTAGTATGTTAGAGCAGGCTTGAGGATGGTCGCCGCCCAAAACAAACTGCAGTCGTCTCTTGGCACAGGCTCAAGTTTAGGATCCGGTGTCTTACTCTTGGGACTTCTGGAACTGTAATAACTCTGTTGACTATCAAAACTATCAAAAGCCAGCGGACGCTTAGTTCAATAACTCGATTCACTTTTAGTACAAGTTATAAAAGCTACCCAAACTGTAGACTAAACTTAAGCTGAACTTGGTTAACTAGAGTTGTGCACTCTTACACATGGCCTTTCCTGCAGGGGTTCTTGGCACTCTTTGGTTTCTAAACCATCTTGAAAAAGATCTACAAAGAGTGAGGTTTCAAAGTTGGTGGCGGCCAACACACTTGAAGAGCCAAATAAAAGGGCAAAAGAAGTTTGTTTTTCCTGTCGCGTCTTCATCTGATTGAGCCTAATGATGAGACACCACCCTTCCCTAGTTTGTTACTAGCTGGACAGACCGTTACACAACGCCTATTCTCCTTCTCCGGATTTCCCCAGATAATACAGAATTGGCAGCATATCAGATATGAGGAGAAAACCGTTTTTGATTAAAAATCGAATTACCATATTGATTTAACTGATATTTTGACTGATATAAAACAGGCATTATAATAACACATGCAGTGATGAGGTCAAATGTAATGAATTATTAATTAATTAATTATTAGTTAATTAATTAATTAAATGTTTACCAATTAAAACACACAAGTACCTGGAGATAAATAGATAGTGATAAGGAGTAGGAGTGTCTGTGAGGGGCCCTCCATGTTTTCCTTAGGGCATAGTCACAGGACTGGCTAGGGGGTCAGAGATCGGTGTCAACCATGCAAGGTAACAACCAGCTCATCGGGAGCAGTTAGGGTTAGGTGTCTTGCTCAGGGACACCTCGACAATTAGCTTAGGGGGGATTAGGGGATCGAACCAGCGACCTTCCGGTTGCCAGACAACCGCTCTACCCCCTGAGCTACTGTCGCCCCTTGTGAGGATGACTTTGTATTTGTATGTATAATGTGTGTGTGGGGTGTGCATCTCAGGAATGCATGGGAGAGGGGCCTGGAAGATTACCCGCGTCCAGATGGTGTATGGTACGGTTACACTCAGCTGTTTAATCAACAGCATTGGGGTCCGTTTGGTCAAGGCAAGATCGAAAATGGGGTATCTCCTAGGAATAGGAGAGTGTGTGCGAGAGCGGGGGTTATGAATGTTGGAGGTGAATCACTTATCAGGCCCTGATCGATCAATGACCCTGGACCAAGTTTGTAATCCAAAGCAGCGCAGACGAGTACGGCTGCACAGTAAAGCAAATATACCCGTGAAAATGGTGCGTAACATGGTACAAAATAAAATAACATGTTTGGATAAGTGATGGGACAATAGTAAGCAAGTGGAAGCTGCAGCCCACCACCCAACACTGTGTGGACAAAAGTTGTGTTTCCACCTAAAGTACCCAGAACCTTTAGTCCCAGGAACTACTTATTAAGTAAGTAAAATGTTCCTGCAGTCCGGTGATTAGGCCGATGAATTAGTCCGCTGACTTATGAAAAAGTGATGACTTTTGTTTTTACATGCAACTAATGTCAAAACAAAAGTGGATGTAATAAAGAACGCTCCAAATGCACACCGAGACACCCACTTATCATAATCCCTCATCCGCAAACTATTTTACACGTGGATTAAAAAGTGAAACTCCTATATGAGGTTGAATCCATGTCTTTTTCACCAGCACTTATTGTACTATTTTCTGTTGAATATACATTCTTATTAGAAAATGCAGCATATTTGCGTCATAGCTGATGTGACTCGTTAACACGATTATGCATTTTCACGCACACACACACCTACCTAGAGTAAAGTTATAGTAGTAATACAGTAATAGTTTTGGCATCATACACCCACTGTACTCCAGTGTGCCAACACACTTGAATGAATGTGGATGGGGCAAGGGTGTGTGTGTGTGTGTGTGTGTGTGTGTGTGTGTGTGTGTGTGTGTGCCTTTACAAGTAATCGCCCCTAGCCTCCAACAGAAGTCTCCACATGGTACCCGGGTGTCAGTCCTGCTTAGCCGAGTGTGAAGAGTCAAGTCAGACAGGCGACAGAAGCCATTGGGGCATTTTGCATATACTCAGTCATGGAGGATCCCATTTTACACCCATTGTTGGAGCTTTTGAGTGAGCCCGCGGTCACACACACACACACACACACAAAGTAAGGACCTAACTGGACCTACGGCCAACCGCTAGCATCGGTCTATTAGAAAGCGGGCACAGTAACGTGCACACATCTTGCACAATACTGTAAAAGGTGCTGGAGCATAACAGGCCGAGCGATGTGTAGACATGCATCAGTGGGTCACGTGTTGGATGCGTTTTGGGCCCAGACTTGGGACATTTCACACAGGGCTGAGGGCGTTTCCAGCTCGTTTTTCGAACGGAGCAGCCACAGCCAGGGAGACAGCGGTGTTCCTCCCCCTCATAACGTCCTGTCAGGAGCACCCAAGCAGGCGTTACGGAAGAGCCCCGGTGGCCCAGGGGTCAGTGGATCCACTACGGATGATGACAGGGCCGCTGCTGGCTGGACTCATGGCCCAGGGCAGACCTCCAGCATGGAAGGGAGCATTACAAGGTGGGCTGGGAATAGCCACGATGCTTCCATCCTGGGGGTGTGGTTCTGTTGTTTGTTTGAGTGTGCGAGCTGGTACGTTCGTGGCTCTGTGGGCGTGCGAATCAGGTGGGAGACTTGGGAATAAAACAGAGCCAGAGAAAGAGAGGAAATATAACGGTGACAGGTGAACAGGTTAAACATGATTGTGGTAGTGAGTGCTATACACTACTAAACAGCCATATCGTTATTGTCCTTGGTTCTGACGGGTCCATGTGTTTTGGAACTCTACTCTGTTTCTTAATCAACAAACGTGCTGTATTTTTTATATACAGAGAAAGAGAAAAACATAAGGCTGTTTACCTAATGGAATAAACACTTCAATAGAAGCAAAATGAAAGCATTAAATCAGTTCACAAAGAATACCACTGCTCATTTGTGGGAGGACCAAGACTTTGGATGAACTTAAAAAATATCTTGGCTGCATCGAAATCAAAGTATACTATCTTTGCCAATCTGTTTACTGACTGTTCATTCTCTTATAGTTAGAACTGAGGGATGTCTTGAAGTGCTATAATATTCATATAATTGATATGGATATCTTTTAAGTTGTGGATTAAAGAAAATAAACTAGATGAGAGAGAGGTTCATTCATGTTCATACAGTATTTTCTGCAAGTACCAGAATATAAAAACAAAACACCACTTCTAGGTGGAGGGTGTGGAGAATAAAGGGAATAAGGCGATGGTTTGAAAAAGACATTGAAGTGTCTGCCCTCTCCTCTGCAGATTCATGTCTGCTGTCTGCCGAGCTGCTGTCTGAACCAAGAGCCAAGACATAGACTGATCCTTCACTGAACAAACACAACACTGGCTATTACTGTATATGTTGTAGTATCAGGGCAGTAGTACTCCGAGAGTATATAGATACAGATTGTATAAATAACCTTCATTATATTCAATGATGACAATCACAGTTCATTAAAACCCCAATTAGCTTTTTTTCTATATTGACTTCATAAGCTGCAATTTCCTTTTAATGGTACTTCAATAAAACTCAATAAAACATGGACTGTGTATCATGATTCAAGTAATTAAAGAGATAAGTAATTGATTTTTCTCGTTGAATTCATCATTAACATGAGCATTAAAAGAAAAATGATGAATTGTTACTAATGACTCTTTGAATCTTTCATGCTAGCGTTGCAGTTGGCCTGGCATTTAAAGAGTCTGTGAAGAATGTGCCTAAGGTGTTCCATCTGTGCTTCGACATGAAAATAAAGTTCCACTCCTGCAACGCTGTCCTAAGGAAACTGCCATTCAAGGAACCCACACGGCAGCATGCAAATACACACCTGTGACACTTATTCTGAGGAAGGCTGCTCAAAATCAGATTGAAACTGTGAGGGGCAGTGACTCTGTGACTGATTTGGCTTCAAGCACATGTCCCTATAGCTGGGTGTCCATGTACTTGGAAACCACTGTGCACTTTATATTCCTTACCTTTATTTTGAGATATGAAGCACAATCTCTATTGTCTTCACTTCCCATGTGTGATTTGTCCTCCTCCCCGGACTTCATTAAGTATTTGAGTGACACTGTGAATCCGGATACCGTTGACAAGGACTCTGAAAACATGTTTTAATCCTGTCCAACCACGATGACCGGGCAATTTAAATTAAATTCAGAAATGTTGTCGCATCATTTTGTCATATCAACAAAATAAAAATATAATGTCAAACAACGGAGTGACCTTAGGGCTGGCTGTCATCGATCGTATGCCACATGTCAATCAATGCCTTTTCTCCCTGGACTGTCTCAGAAGACTGTAGAAGACAGTGAACCAATACAAATCACATACAAAACTGGAACTGTTACACTTTCTTAACTTTTTACTTCTGATCAATCAATCAATCAATCAACCAACCAACCAAAGTAATCAATCACTGGTTACTACATTAAGACATGTTTATACTGTATTGTATATTGTAGTGTATTTAATATACTTTGCGTTAACACAATGAGTTAATTGTGTTGTGTCTTTAAAGAAATACCTTAGAAAGTCTTGCTGTGCATCGGTGACAGTCAATTATTTAAATGTCACATTTCCCACTAACGTTTAATCAAAGAGATATAATTAAATCTGTGCTTTGTTGAATTATAACTGACAAAAAGGCAAAAAGGAAGCGATGGCAGAGGGAAGTCACACTATGCCTGTGTTTTAAACCAATCCCCGGGCCACCCATGACGACCTACGTGCTCATTTCATTGAAGTTTAAATGTATTATGATGGCACTGACTCTGGCAAACGATGTATCAAATGCACTATTTTCTGTTAGAATATACATAGCATGTTAAAGGAGTACAACAATTGTACGGGATTTTGAAAAGACCACACACACACACACACACACACACACACACACTAGCAGAGCTGCATTGTAATGTGAAGTGATGTCTTGAAAGCATCCAGTAGCTTAGGTCAGTTTCTACTAGAGCAGAGTCACATCAATGATGCAGCTATTCCTGGGATACCAACCAAGTACATTATGACCAGAACACAAACAAACACTCAGTAATTAGTAATCGGTGAGCTGCACACTCGCCTGCACGGCACTAATTAAAGACATCACTGGACAAAGGCAGACAGATTGATATCATATAGGCAAGGATCTTAAAATATACCATGACCACACTGAACAAGGGTTTCTCATTCATTCCAATTCAAGTTCCATTTGACACGGCAAAAACAAACGGCCATGGAAAATCAAATGCCATGTGAGAAAAAGGGTAACAGGGTGGCTCTTTCTTGGGTTGCAAGAGGTGCAAAGTGCGTACTTTTAATATGAAAGTGCAATGGCAGACGTATATTTAATACAAAATTAATCAAAATAAGGCAAAGAGCCACAGCAAGGGCAGTAGCCAAAGTCACTAAGTTTGAGCAGTGATCTCTGCAGTAACAATAAACCAGCGACTCTTCTTCATTACAACTTTGACTGCTGCAATCAGCGATTAAAAATATCTATCAATGTACTTTATCACTTTTTTTTAACCTCCTCGTTCACTACTGCGTTTTACATCAGTCTCTAGCTCTTCACACACACACACACACACACACACACACACACACACACACACACACACACACACACACACACACACACACACACACACACACACACACACACACACACACACACACACACACACACACACAGTCTAAGCCTCTTACTGCAACCTATTTCTCTGTGGCGTGTTTGGGTGTCCTTTATGCGTTCTATGTGTGCTTGTACACTTGTGTGTATGGGGGTTATGTGTGTGTGTGTGTGTGTGTGTGTGTGTGTGGGGG
>OMKP01079129.1:0-10000 GCA_900302375.1 Bathygadus melanobranchus
GTTGACTAATGAAAGGTAGCGCTCATTACTTAAAGATGTGTTTTGCTCAGGCCTGATACTTTATCATGTGCTGTTGAAGCCAGTACTTTAAGTCGGATACAAAAGTTCCATTCCTTCATATTCGCCAATTATCACTTTCTGCAATTAGCCCCCACAGGCGTGGTCCTCGATATTGATTGCTGAGGCTCAGCAGTTGTATTGAAGCAAGCATAAGCTCGTTAGCCTCATCATTGGTTACATGGTCTACGTTCTACCAATGACACGTATTTTTCGAGAATACAAAATGCATTTGAACTTGACAAAATGGTGTCATGGATAAAAGGAGAATAAACTCAGTACAACAAGGTACTAGCCTTAAGCATTAGATGTCGTAGCATTCAGCAAATGCTAACAGAAGGCTCCAACAGTGAGGGGAATGCACCGTTAATAAGGCATAGCTATAGGGTATTTGGGATGCCTTTAAATCTAATTTGAACTGTAGGCCTATCTGTTGGTGCTTCTATGAATTAAACATCTTGAGCTTTTTGAAATAGAGAGACTCATTAGTATTCCTAAATCTCCAAGATAAAATCTGATCTTTGATGCACTTCCTGTTAAAATGGAAGAGCTGAAGTAATGATACTATCTCCTTGAAAAGCCTGCAAACGAGTCTGTACCGTCTGGTGTCAGTTAGTTTGCACTCAGTATTGAATATGAAGTTAATAAGTGCAGTCTACAGAGAGGAAAACAGTGGAAATGAGTAGCACATTGTGTTATAGATGCAAATTATAATCAAGTCCGTGAGGCATCTGCAGTCACAATCTCTGTGGCTTTGTCAGCCTTTTGAAATATACCCGTATTGTGGCACACTCCGCTATTGTGCAATAAATTACATTTTTACCTTTTTAATTAGGCAAATACTCTGACCCAGATATCATCGGCTGGAAGCAAAAGACAAAATCCTCGCGGGCGGCATGCCTCTCCAAGCTATCTTATCTGTGAAACGCAGAATCCCAGCAGAGACAAAACCACAACACCGCTCTTTTCATGGAGGGCGGAGAAGAGAGATTACTGATCGCTGGATTCCTTATTTATTGGATCATAAATCCAACGCTGGTGTCTGCTGAAAGGGAACCAACAGGGTGTCTGAACGCATTGCATCCAAGTGTGCTCAGATTGTTGCTAATACCAAGTGCGTCCTGGTATTGCCACAACTAGTGAATCAATAGGTGATACATTATGACCACAACCAAGAAACTATCAAATATAAAAATGATATAGTCCTGTTCAATTCATGCTATTTTTTTCCCAAGACGCAAACAAACTAGACTAAATTGAATATCGGCCCAATGTTTACATTTAATCTTCTTCACCGTTGCCATGCGGCAGACGCCGTGTCTGTCGCACAGCTGCCATCGGGCGCAAATCAACGTATCGCTTGTGTGGAGAAAGAACGCTGTGACTGTCAACTGACATCGGGCCCGCGCAAACGGTTAGCCAAACTCATTAGACTAATGAGTGTGTGCGGAGGCATGACCTTTGGAGACCGAAGGAGAAGCTACAAACGCGGGAGGCCCCCCCCCGGGGCGAGCTTCGTCAGCGCTTCCGAAGCGAGTGTGTACCGTACAGTAGAGGGGGAGGTGGAGATGGACATTCACTGATCTCAACGCTCACATGGGGCGGGGGGAGCTCAAAATGAGCATATGTTAGAATAAAAGGCTGCTGAGCAATGCAAAATGAATACGTTGTCTGTCGGTCTGTCGACGTACATCACGCAGAGCACAGCTTCTCCACTTGAAGGCCTAATCTACATATTCTCACACCGGTGTTGTAGGACTTTTGGACTGGAGGACTGAGGACTCGGACTACTCATATTTCACATATGAATGGAGCAGAACAACCGTATATAAAACAAGATGATAGATATGTGGTATTGACAATAACCTTCATGTATGGTTTTATTATAGCTAATGAAGTGCCATAGCCTGGCTAACCCGATAAGCTCACTCTTGAAATATTGATGGATTTATAAAAACCAGCAGGGCAGTTATGATTATACATAGTATGTTTATGTGCACACAGGTATATATCCCTGTATAGCCACTCAGAGTCAAACATAAGTCTCATGCATTAGATACCAAATGATGCATTCACTATGCTCTGAATGGCTTTCTCCCTTCTACCTCTCTCACACACACACACACACATACTCATCATATCAATTATTCAAACAATCACCCAGAGCCTAATTCACAAACACGGATGCACACATGGCAATATATCTAAAACACACTCACACACACACCGAAATGGGAGAACTTCTGTTGCTGTTTGTTGTTGGATGTGGAGTTGAACTGTCATTCCTGAAAAATTGCGGGAAATTGCTTCCACCAAGGGAGAAAGCGACAGAGAGATCCCCGATGTCAGGGGGGAGTGCTGGGGTAGAGATATAGCAGAGATGGGAGGAAAGATGGGTCAAAATGCTACAACAACTAAAATATAAGCTGTTATTTTCTGGCCTTGCAGCACACTTGGACTGCGGCACAATTTACACTGAAAAGCTTCATCATAACGAGACACCTTTACCGTGACCCCCAAAAACGACTTCTTTGGTGGAAAACGAAAAATTGAGTAACTTTTGGATGAGGTTGTTTTGTCAGAATACTCCTTGTGTGGTGAATGACAAATACACGACAATAACAACAACAATAACAATTATAATGTTTTTGTTTTATTATTAGTATTCCTGTAATTATTATTATTATTACTATTAGAATAATTCGTATTATTATTATTAATCATAGTAGCCGTAGTATTAGTATCATTATGACAATAGAAGAAATTATAATTATAATATGATTACCAGTATTGGTAGTAGATTTCCAAAGGCACATTTCTATACTGTGAATGAATACCTCCTAGGCTCATAAATCTGTGACCAGTGCCCACAACACAAGTGCACGGTAGCATAGCCTGTGGTAATTGAAAGCATCGCTTTTGTTTTGTAAAGAGCTGCCATAAGAATGTAATTATGTGTACACACACAAACACACACACACACACACACGTAACACTTCCATGGCTACAGGCACTTTGTGGCTGAAAGGGGATGTACTTTGATTTCGTACATCTGAGCAGCTCCACTGGAGGAATTCACACTACGCCTCTGGGCAACATTATCAGAGATTAATGAAGAATGGGTGGAAAATATTAATTCATATTAAAGGTACTGTGTGTAAGAATCAGAAAGTCCTCCTCATTACCGGCCCCTTTGGCCGGCAAGTTCAGCTTCACAAGTGTGAGCTGTGAGGGTTGAGACAATAACACAATCACAAAAACGAATATTTGTGATAATCACGAATAAACATTGTGCAAATTAAAAAGTTCTGAAAGAACAGACATTTTGGCCATCGTCCGCAGTTAGCCGTCACTTCGTCCTTTTTCCCCGGTAAAACCGAACGGATTCAAATATAACAGAAATCAGCCCGCTGGCTGCTGTACGCGACGGAGAGACTCTGTTCTGTCAGTGTTCACCGAGTGTGTGAGGCGAGGTGCGCTTTGATCTCCTGATGAAGACAAAGTGGAGGCTGTAGCCAAAACACCACACCGGCATGTCTTTACCTGCGTCAGTGTGACGGTGCGTGTGTGTGTGTGTGTTTGTGCGCGTGTGCGTGTGACACAGAAATGAGAAAATATTTGTTTGTGTGTGAAGTATGTGCTCTTTGACACGTTCAGTGCGTTGCGTTTTATTCATGCGTGTATTACCATGCAGATCCAACCATGTCCCACTGTTTTTATTTGACTTGCTTTATCTTGTTTTTCTGCACGCCGAAAGCTGCTGCAAGATGTGAGAGTTGTAAAGAGAGAGAGAGAGAGGGAGAGAGCAATATTTTGAAGTGTTGTAGTTCACGAACCTGTGATTGACAGGCAAGACGGATTCCCTGAACCAATCATGGAAGAGATGCCCTGATTGGCCGGAACAAGCTAGGAGCAGAATAAAATCTAAATTGGCACACACAGAGGCAGGTGCAGCCAACTCTAAACTATAAAAGTATGACATATATTCTCACAGAGCATTTCACTCACTAATAGCTGACAAATGGCTTTCTTATTCCTAACAGATTACACTGAAATAATAGCTCTTGAATCTTACCTATAACAGCAAATATATTGTATTCTCCAATCTTCCCTTAGAAGTCTTACTTTCTACTGTTGCATGTAAAGAGAAAAGAAAAGAGGCAACCAGTCAAACCAAAAACAGCTGTTTTAGCACTGGGGATTATCAGAAGACTATTTGAGCGATTCATACGTCTGGTTGTCATCAGTGAATCACATATAAAACACACACATTCATTTTGGCATCATTTTACTTGTTTGTTGTTTGTCGCGCCAATTTTCAAACTGACAGCTACAATGACTCTTTTGACAGATCGCAAACCATTTGCTGATGCAAACTGATATAACTACATGCTCCCGGGTGAACAGACGTGGCATCATTGTCAGTCGAATCTGGAAAAATCACAGCCTTCGCCGTTTTTTTTGGAGCTGTCAAACATTAGATGTTATTCTCTTTGGGAATGTACAGCCTGTGACATCTAAACACGGTTCTGGTTGAGGATCTTTCAATATTTCCACAGCTGCATGATTCCAGGAAGTGCATTGTGTGAATTTGAGGCATACTTATTTTCATTTTTTCACCAAATAAACCATGACCGTCCTCTGGAATCGAGTAAGAAATGCATATTTTCGTCATTAAAAGGTTTAGCAACATTTGAGATTTTACACTGTTGGTTAAGGCCGGTTTACTAAAAATAATTCAGTTGTGGTGTAATATTAACCTATTCACCTGCTTACAGAGCCATTCAGCCAGACTGTCCTAACCATCAAAGCACAGTAGTGGCACAGAGTGGGATTATTTTGGTAATTTATATTCAAGTTCAAATCCTGAGCTCTGTGACTAATCAGTGGGTAAATATTTTGACCAGACTGTGGCAGTTGGTCCCCACTTCAGCATCAGCAGTAGTGTAACAATTAAATATTAACAGCCAAGAGCATTGCTTCTGGCGCTATGCTGATGAAAACATCCTCACAGCTGATTGGCCAGCTGTCACTCTTCAGCCTCCCATCAACACTGTTAAGACCGCATTTCCCAACACGAAAACTGAGCATTTGGAAAACCTGATTTCTAACAATAATAATTTTCAAGACACCCGAAGCACTTTACAGATTGCGTGTGTGTGTGTGTGTGTGTGTGTGTGAGGGGGTGGGATGCGACCCATGATCCAAAGTGGATATATATGAATACCCCATAGTTGGGTTTCAGTGAGGACGGGCAAAACAAATATTGTGAAAATGATGATAAATAATTGCGACGGGATCCAGACATGGTCGGCTACACTGGTCTGGGCATACCCATTAAACTCAGTTCATTATATGAACTGAATCAGATTTTTGACAGGAACACACCATTGTGTGTAGTTAACATGGCACAGAATAGACATACAACTGATACATTGTGATTTGCTGAATTGTGTCAAGTAAATCGAATGTAATCATGTAGCCCTTTATTCATTTTTGTGCATCATTACACTTTCAAAGTGCATCACAGGCGCTCGTTCAGACGAGAAGTGATGGCACCCACAAATACTCTACAGTCGACACAGGGAAAACAAGAGTTTGTCAACAAGAAAAGGCAGGTCGTGTGCAACTGAAAATAGCTGAAAATGAAGTATTTAGCACCTATTGGAAATGTACAGTAGAGTGACATGAAATAGTGCTGTAGTTTTATGGCTGCTAGGGTGTTGTATGTTGCTTGGGTGTTTTGGACGGATGTGAGGGTTATTGTAAGTCGCTTTGGACAAAAGTGCCTGCCAAATGCGCTAAATGTAAATGTAAATGTTCTGCACAGTTGCCAATGTTCTGGGTGGTTGCCACAGTGTGCTGTGTGGTAGGCTGTTGTAGGTGGTTGCTAGGCTGTAATGTGTGGTTGCTCGGGTGTTATGGGTGGTTGCTAGGATGTTCTGGGTGGTTTCTATGGTGTTCTATGTGGTTTTCTATGGTGTTTTGGGTGGTTGCTAGGGTGTTCTGAGTTGTTACTAGGGTATTCTGGGTGGCTGCTGTGGCTTTCTGGGTGATTTCTAGGTGGTTGCTAGGGTTTTTGGATGGGTTCTAGGTTATTTTAATGGTTGCTAGGGTGTTATATGTGGTTGATGTAGTGTTCAAGATGGTTGCTATGGTGTTCTGGGTGGTTGCTAGTATGTATTTATATATATTTACAAAAATATGACGGAATCTATTAACTCTTTCGTCGACGACTAAAAACAAGATGAAAATTATGGGATGCTCTGGTTTTGTCATCAAAGTTGTGTCTGACTGCATAGAACCACGCAAATAACGGACAATCACAGGGTCTGGGCACCATTTTGAAACGGCACACAGTGTTTAAAATGTTCTGGAGACATCCACCTGTTTGTGTCTCTTCATGGTCTGCATTGGATTCATTGTTTTTATTTGGAGACTCCGCCCAAACCTACCGCTACGAAAACCTCTCTCTTTGCTCTTACTTCACTCGGCTTCAAATCTTGACCCAGGTACTCGTCAGATGTAATGCAATGGCCCCATACGTAGTAGTTATAGGTGGAAATAGAATCTTCCTTGTATGTTGTGTTCCAGCTTTATTCACTCTGACCCAGTAGCATCCACATCTGTTATTTCACTTACACAACAATCTCACAGATGTTATCTTTCTTTTGGTACCAAGATTACATATTATAGCCTGTGTAGTTGGGGAGATATACTCTATTTACTTTGGGTGTTATTTTCCACAAAACCTGAAGAAGAGGCAGTGATGAAGCAAGACTCAGATGACTAAAATATGACCAAAAGACTAAAACTAAATCAAAGTCAAAATGAATACTGGTTGCTAGGGTGTTGCTAGGGTGTTCTAGGTTTTTGCTATGTTATCTAGGTGGTTTATATGGTATTCTAGGTGGTTGCTACAGTGTTCTTGGTTTAAAAGTTAAAAATAGTTAAAATAGTTTTGAGTCATTGTATAGAAGTTTGAATAGTAAGTAGAGTTTGAATTAGTAGGAGCTTAATATTTTGATGTATAACATCAACTAACCCTTGTCTAAATATTGTGGGGGTAGTGACAGTTTATAGATTTGGATAGTTTATATTTTGTACACTCTTCTAAAACAACAATTCTAGAACACAGAGAAAAATCCCATGTGTGTGTGTGTGTGTGGGAGTTTAGTTTAATTTAAGATAGTACCATCGTTTATGATGTGTATGTGTATGATCGTTATAACGAGCGATGTTGTACTCTATATGAAATGTGCCACGGCATTATTCTAAGTGTCCGAGAAGCGTAACCCTCTTTCGGACATCAAAATCAACTGTTGTCCAGACGGAGCTCCACGCGTCCACACACCCCTGGCAGAATGTTCACAAACTGCTTGGTGGACACAACCCTCTACCTTCTATCTATTATTCTAATTTCTCATTTTAGTAACAGTAACTATGTTGACAAACTTTAGTAACCACGTTGACGATCGCACAGTTTAAGATCATTTTGAGTTCACTGCCCCTTTAAAAGTTTAAATACTTAAAAAGTTTAGATGTGATTCCATAAAAGTTTGAATACTAAGGTAGTATATAAAGATTTAATTTTTGTTCTAGCATAAAGTATGAAGGAGGAGGTGAGTGTGGAAGTTTGGGAAGAATAATAATAAAAATAAAAATAAAATGTGATACATAATAGGAGTTGCTGCACACCTAATTCATGTTTATAGGACATTGGGCCTAACCAAGACAACCAATACTTCTCTGACTGATCCGACTATGGAATCAAGATGAAGTATAAGATCACTAGACTGATTAGAATACGTGCTGTAAATGAATGCCGATAATGTATCCAGATAATATTGATGATCATCACCCATCCATCTATTAATGTCCACGTCTACATAACAGTGGCGTGTTATTATGTGCCTCATTCAACATATTGTTTATGAATGACACGGATCAATTCCCAGCCATTAATCTTAACCCCACCCTCCACCTCCACCTCCACAGAATCTGCAGGGGATGGGACGCGGGGGGTGGGGGGTGTTGCAGGGTGGCCACCTCTAATTTGTCTTTCTTCGGGGATTAGTTTCAGCCTCTTGAACCCCCCATGCTCTGAGTTAGGTGTGGCCGAGTGCGGATGCGCCGCCCTCGTCCCCAGGGGCCTCTCTCAATGTCAGAGCCCTTCCTTTTCCCGGGCTTTCCTGCTGTTGCCTCAGACAGCTGCTCGGCGGAGAGGCCCTGGCCTCTTGCCACACTGCTATGGGCTCCTAAAAACCTCATAAACCTCAGTCTTGTTAGCGCTTACTGTACATCTGTCCCATGAATGGTACGGTCTATGACTTTCCACAGTAGGGTCTCGCTTTACATTGTGAAACGCACAGTTTGATTCAAAAGGCGATGTCTGTGTGTCGAGAACTATAAATATGTATATCTTTCTTTTCTTTTTTTCTTTGTGGCTTTCTTCGCGGTGCAGCTTATATTCTAATAAAGGGACATAGTATTGTGGTTAAGTCAATTAAAGTCTTCATACTGTTCAACGCGTGATCTGTAAAGAGTGAGAGAGAATCTAGTCAAATATCTAAACGTATGTGTAGTGTACACTAAACATAATCAATTAGCACATCAAATAAGACTTAGAGAAACGACATGAAATTTTCGCAGCAGTCTCAACAATATTTACTGGGGCAACCGTCACTATATAATGTCAGCCTCAGTGGTGTGTGTGTTTGTGTGTGTGTTTGTGTGTGTGTGTGTGCGTGTGCGTGTGCGTGTGAGGGTGTGTGTGCGTCTATTCCTCACGGGGCTGATGATGCCAAGGGACCAGCCCACAGCCACACGCCCGTGTGACATCATTTCCTACACAGTGCTCCAGCGTCTCTTCTTGTACATGACAGCCAGACCAACCTACTGGACCCAACACTACAACCCCACCCTGACTGTGCCAATACTGAACTTTCCCTTCAAATAAAGACAACATAAGTACTGACACATTCAAATATCGTATTTTGTTAAGAGATGACATAAGGAATGCATTGTTTGGGATATGGTAGATAAATATTACAAAACAATTCACCTGCATGTTCAACAGATTTTGCCAAATTACTGACCCACTTAATGGCACCTTCATTTGCATGGGCAATTTTTTTGTAATAGTTCACGATTCACAATGAGACATTCCTGTCAGCTAGCCTTGTGCATCTCTATCAGTCCCTATGAAGTACCCATGGAGGTCATCTAGCGATGCGGTGACTTCCTGGTAATGACATAGCCCAAGGCCAAAGGCACAGGGCGGCCATCAAGGAAGCTATTATTGGGCTGGCCACCTGTCCATGCATCATCTTAACGTCGTCACGACCATCAGATCCCACCCGTGTGTCAATCTCTCCATAGCAGGTTAGTTTTATGGTCCCTGGCTCTTTGTTTGTGAAGCCACTGGGTTATACAACACAAGCTCGCCTGCTGCCGAATGATAAGGCGACCTGGACATAAACGTGACAGAAGCTGGGTTGCACTTACTGGCTTCATGACTATTTCTTTCTTGAATTAAGCTAGTGTTTACGGGGAGTATGGCTGGATTGATGGTGATAGCACGCCTCTATATTCTCACTAGCAATCCCATATGATATATCAATCTGCTGTACAATACAAACAAACATTGGCAAATCTTTGCTGAGACACAACATTGCAGAAGATCTGCAAAATGCTCTAAATGTAAATGTAAGATGCTTTCACAGCTTACGAATACAAGACACATGCAGCCTGCACACTTGAAATGAGATATTTAACATTGGATCTACAAGGCTAAATGTGGCATTGTAATTCTAACCAATCAAATTGTATCTCTGAATCCAAATGTGATATGAAATAGAATTTGTGACGACAACTTCTGAATATTTCTATGTTCAGCTACTACGCATAGGAATAGATGAATACTCTGTATACCCACAAAGAC